>JAOXYA010497469.1:0-14825 GCA_028565675.1 Sorex palustris | reverse complement strand
ACAATGATGGGTCTCATTCTCCTAAACCTGAAAGAGCCTTGAATATGGCACTTTTTAAAAAATCTCAGGGCTAGGACCAAGGAGATATTACTGGGGCCTGCTCGAGGCAATAGTGATACTCCAAGCATAGCTCTTTCAATTCCTCTTTGGGAGACCCGAATATTGTTCTCATCCTCTTTTCATTGGGCCCAGGTCTCTGAGGCATATGTTAATGCAGGAAGAAGAGTGGAATCGAAGAGATGTGGCCATAGCCGGAGGTTCTTTGTCCTCTTAGCTATTTCTTCGATGCTCTTAAAGGTGTTTCAAGCTGCTCTCTTCTTCCTGTGCAACTCAGGTGCCAGGTCATTCATCATGTTGACTTCTCGGCCTAGGTACACATAACTGTTCCATTCGGAAATGGTTGTTCCCTTGAGAGCAAATGGGATGTCATTTGATATTCCAGAGTCAGGACTAAAGCAGTTAATCCCACATCCTAGGACAGATTTTTGTGACCCACAAGATTACATACAAGCTCAGAACAGAGAAATAAATAATATATAATTTCCTTTAGAGAACAATATTCACTTAAGAACGTGTACCAATTGCACTCACTTGTAGGATATAAAACAAACACATAGTATGAGGTTAATACCCATGGAGAGTAGAATCAAAGGCCAGGAGGACTAATTCATGATGATAAGCTTGCCAGGAGTATTTGTGTGTATAAGAGTAGAAAGAAGGAGTGGATGTTAGGATAGAGTAGACTCCACTATGACAATGATAGTTGGATTTGATTACTCTGGAGAAAAATAATGCCCAAAAGGAAGGTGGGAGAGAGGGAGAGAGAAAGAGAAAGAGAGAGAGACAGAGACAGAGGGGAGAGAGAGACAGAGACAAAGAAAGAAGAAAAGTAAAATTGTCTGCTGTACCAGAAGGCTCGGTAGAGTTGTAGTTGTGGCAGGAGGGAAACTGGGGACATTGGAGGTAGGAAATGTACACTGGTGAAGAGACAGAGTGTTGCAACATTGCATGACTGAAACCCCACCATGAACAACTTTGTAAAAGAGTATCTCATGGAAATTCAATAGAAAAAGAAAAGAATTAAATAAAGTGTAGATGTATGCTAAGAATGAGTAGCATTATTCCTAAGTAAGACAGCTTGCTCAAAGTAATTTTACACCCTCTGAGTCAAAGTAGAGCATAAACAGAGAAAGAAGCATTCATAGTCAATTTCTAATTTATATAGCTGTGAGATCATGATATGGGTGAGCAACACTTTCAGTGGCAAAAAGCCACCTCCCAGGCTTCCTCAACGAAAAAGAGATGGAGGGCCTTAAACTGATGGTCAAAATGATTTAATGCAGAGTTGTAAGCATACTTATACAACATCTGGAGGGACTTGAGGTACAGGACTGTACATAGGTGTGATTGATCATTTGCAGATGTGAAGCACTTTCATGGAGGTCATTCTCTTGGGGGGGATTAACTCAAGGAGACTCTCAGATATTACACCCCAGATATTAGGATCAGAGAATTAATGGTCTTCCTGTGTTAAAGCAAAGAGTAGCATGAAAAGTTTATAGTAAAATGGAAAGCTATAAGGGAAACAGAAAAGCAAGTTATTCACTTAAAACAGAAAGTCAAGATAAAGGTAACCTCGGGGGATTAGGGTTGCTCACAAGAGCACTGTAAGCTTCTCTGGGAGGAGGAAAGTAGAAAATTCATTGCTTAAGGTGAAAAAATTTAGAGGTAATATCCCACACTTAGAGAAAGATGGTGAATTAATAAGGGGCAAAGATATAGATGCAGTTCTGACTTGCTGTTTCCTCTTAGCACTACATCCAGCTATCTGTATTCATTTTTCCTGTGACCTGGTCTCATTAAGATTCCAATTCCTACTAGAAACTGCTCCTGCACTAAGGGAGGAAGTGGCAGAAAGAGCACTAAAAAGAGAGAGAGACCTCTCCAGTATTCTGGCCAAGGAATAACATATCCCAGGACTTACAGTTTACATTCTGTCTAAGCATGACTACTAGAGTCACTCCCCAGGAGGCATACTTGAAAGGAAGATTTTCATGGAGTTTCCTTTGTTCTCCTGGAGATCTTGAGAAAGTTTCTTTGTTTTTGTCCTGAATGATACTCCTAATGATATTAAAAGAAGTAGGTAAATGGAAACCTAGAGAAAAAGAGAGACAGAGACAGAGACAGAGAAACAGAGAGAGAGAGAGAGACAGAGAGATAGACAGAGAAAGAGAAAGAGCCAGAGAAAGAGACAGAAAAAGAGACAGAGGAAGAGACAGAGACAGAAACAGAGAAAGAGAAAGAGTTGGAGAAAGAGAAAGAGATGGAGAAAGAGAACAGGCTTGCATCTGGAGCCATCTGTAACTCCCAAGGGAAGTGCCTGGAGAAAAGGCTTGGTAACATCTGCCACAAGCACCTGCATGCTATGGCTGTTCTTATCCCACTAGTGCCGAACACAGGGCAGCCATCAATCTACACATGAGGTCCACTTGATCTCTGAATATTCCCCTCAGTCCCAACCATATGTGTTCTTCAACATCATGCCTTCAGTTCTGACGGAGAGCTTTCTCTTTGCAGAAAAGGGGAAAAAGTTCTGGCCTTCATTTATGTTTCTGAATCTGTTGTCTGCCTTCACACAAAAGAACTTCACACGGGGATAGAAGATGAAGTGAGGGAAATGCATTCAAGAGATAATGTGGAATTTTCTTGAGTGAAGACAGCAGAGGGACACAACCCAAGTTAATGGCACGTGAATGTGAAGGCAATCTGGCTGAGACATCTAGTGCCCCAGTGATTTCCAGGGTTGATTAGAACAATCTGACTGGCTGGGTGAGGTCCCCTTCTATCTCACTGTTTCGTGTCATCTCTCCTGAAGTTGCATGCTGAGTTGATGAGGATGGCCTTGCCCATAAGGAGAAGGATCATTCTTCGGTTGACTGTATATAAGTAACTGTGGTTCCCTGTTAGAACATCCAAGTGAACTTTCCCAAGTTACAGTATATACAGAACAAGAATGCTGCTTGGTTTAGCTAAGGGAGTATTATAGGTTTTCCTTGAACTCCACCACCTTGCATTTTCTGTGTTGATCCTTGAACTCCACCACCTTGCATTTTCTGTGTTGATAAGAGTCTGTACCTAGGGTATTGATAAGGGGAGAAGTTTGTACTTTTGCTGTCTTGCATATCCTTATCATAGCCATTTGCTCTTGATTTCTGTGCAGACTCTCCCCTAAGCATTGATGCCAGTTCTATTCAATATTACATGAATGATACTACTATATTTTGATTGTTTTTTCATCTAAAAATAAACATTCCTCTGTGTTTGGAACATGCTTTCTTCATTTCAGTATGAAATTATGCATGAAAAAAATTTTATCGAGTATAGCTTTAAGATACCTCACATGATACTGGAGCGATAGCACAGCAGTAGGGCGTTTGCCTTGCTTGCAGCCAACATGGCCGACCCGAGTTCGATTCCTCCACCCCTCTCAGAGAGCCAGGCAAGCTACCGAGAATATCTCGCCAGCACGGCAGAGCCTGGCAAGCTACCCATGATGTATTTGATATGCCAAACACAGTAACAATAAAGTCTCCAGTGGAGATGTTACTGGGCCCGCTCGAGCAAATCGATAAACAACGGGAGGACAGGACAGGAGAGGACACATGATACTATACATGGTTGAGAAATCTTATCTACCTAGACTAGAGAATGGAAAAGAGCAAGTTTTGAAGAGACTGCACGTCAGTGAAGCCCAGCTGGATATGTAAAGCCAGGAACTGAACAAACTCATCCTGGAACTTGAGAGGAAATCTCGGGGATCAGTCCAGGAGTTAGTGCAGGTGAGACTGTGCATGTGGAGGAATGCATGAAGGCGTCAATTCCTGGGTTTTCAGAGGAAATTGTGAGGAATTTGGAGAAATGGTCTGCAACATTCTTTCTCAGAAATGCACACAAGGCGAGAGCGATAGTACAGTTGGTAGGGCATTTGCCTTATATGCAGCCAACCCAAGTTCAATCCCCGGCATCCCATAGGGTCCCCCAAGCACCACCAGGAGTATTTCCTGAGTGCAGAGCCAGGAGCAATCCATGAGTATTGCTGGGTGTGACCCAAAAAGAAAAAAAAATTGCACACAAGTGTGGATAACTTAAATATATGTTTACTTTTAGATACACATGCCTGTATGTGGGTTTCCTTTGCTAATCTCTACACTGCCTTAGTGTAAATCACAAAAGAGGCCGCTGGCATACATATGGCCATTCTTGGGGAACCTTAGGAGAACTTTGGTAGGCATACGCTAGCCTCCATCTAATTTGCAGAGATTTCTGGTGTCAAATGTCCTGTAGACTCTTGCAGGCTAAAAACTGGTCACCAAAAGGACTGATAAATTTTCCTCTCGATTTGTTCCTGTATCCTGCTCAAACAGATACAGTGAGGCCTGATTTTAGCTATAATAAGGATATAGCACACTGGGATAAATGCCAGGAAGTCTTTATACTATTTTCACAAAGGATGGAGGTGGCACAGCAAGACCTTCCATCTCAGTGCAAACCTGCTGCCACCACCTAAGTGAGTCAGTCTCCAGAGATCTATGTGAATTCATCTGTTAGGACCTTTGTGGAAATGCCTACTATGACCTCTTCAGCAGCAATGAGGTCACTGATTGCAAAAAGTATTTCATGAGCAAGTCTGAGACAATTCCTGATCTTCCTCCAAACATCTCACAAGTTATGTGGTTGTAGAAGTCTTAACTCCCCATGTTCCCACAGAAAGGAAACATTCTCTGTGGTTGATCAGATACAGTCAAGGTATTATACCAGGCCAGTGTTTCTCTCAAACTTTGTGCATGTACTGGTGAAGGTAAACAAGGGTAGAGTAAGTTGGATAACAATGGTCTATCACAGTGCTCATAACTTCTATTCTGTCGACTGATATACAGATGGGTGTTGGACACAGGTGTGAAAAGGCTGCAGAATGCTGCACTAGAACATTGGTATCAGAATCATACCTGGAAAATTCATAAATTCATAGGAGTAGAATGATAGCATTTACTCCTTGATATAATTATAGAGAAACATCCACCCATCAAAGTTCTATAAAATGCTAATATTTATATACCAATTTCTATCTTTCTTTCTCTCTAGGATGTAACAGGCACTTTGAACAGGTGAGTGCTCTTTGAATTCAGGTAGGAAGGAGAGTAGCTCCATGGAGTTCAATGGAATATCACTCTGATGAAATTTCTGGACTCTTCTCTAGGATCTCTGCTATGAAGTTAAATGCACCAGAGGATTTCTCATTGAATTTTCATGCTCTGCCTGATGTAGACAACTTTTTCCTTCAATTTCTGAAAATGTTTGCAATTCATCATGGTATGTGACATCCAAAATTCCCTAAATAATACAGGTGGGAGGAATACTGGGCAACAAATTTTATTACTCTTTTCTGGGCAGATTCTATGTAGAGTATTGTTTTCCTTCATGACTCTTCAGCTCTTTCTCTCCAGTTTATTAGTGATGTCTCCCAGTTAAATAATCTTTATATCTGCCCTATATGATAAATAAGTAAATAAATAAATAAAAAAAAACACTTAACAATCATGTGCTGTGAAAAAATTTTAAAAATTTAATTACACAAAACATAGAGAAAAACACTTGGGATATTAATGATTATGGTTATGTCATTCAATTCCCAGAGAAATTGTAGAAAGGTGAAGACTGAATGTGCTGCTGTGATTTTAGAGGGCTAGACCAGGTAACTCAATAAATGCTTGAACTATTTGAAAACCAAGTGCTACTTAGTCGAAACTTGCTGTTTGTTCCTTCATTCTTTCCATAATTGCTTTATCTCCATAGTAACCTACAATTACATTTTCTTAAAAATCTCTGAAAACAAAGATATTTTATGATTTGTTATGCTATAAAATAACAACCATTATGAAAAATTTTGTTTTTAATTTAATGAAATTTTAATGGTTACAAACAATGCAGTATCAGTCCTGAGCATAGTATCACAAGTCAAGTGTTAGCCTTGCATGAAGCCAATCAGGCATCTGATACGGTCCCTGAGTTCTGCAATGTTTTGTCACTAATTGCAGAGTTAGGAGTAAGTCCTAAGCATGGGCAAGTGTGGCTTCAATTCTCTCTCTCCACCCCTTGCCCCAAATAAGAAGAACACAATACTTCACAAATCTCAATGAAATGCCCATACTTCAGGAATCCTTGAACGGGAGTCTAACAAAGCTTCAATAAACATGATTGCTTGCCTGTGTTTTCATCTGGAAACTAATACAATCCTCTTCCGAGTACATTGTGACTGCAAGCAGAATTCACATGTTGATGCAGGTAGGACCTCGGACAATAGCTCAACTGGTTGCAGACTGGATGCCTCCTTGTGTTTTCTGATGAAAACTCTCAAATGCTTGTGCATGAGTCTCCCTACATGGCCAATTGGTTCTTCAAAGATAGGTCAAAAAGCAAGTTTCTATAGGGCAAATCTTATGGCATTATTAGCACTGCCACAATAAACTATTATAATACATATAAAACACATTTTTTTTCTTTTTGGGTCACACCTGGCTATGCCTAGGGGTTACTCCTGGCTCATGCACTCAGGAATTACTCCTGGAGGTTCTCATTGGATCATATGAGATGCTGGAAATAGAACGCAGGTCAGCTGTGTGTAAGGAAAATGCCCTACAGCAGTAGGGCACTGAAACCCATTATTTATCTTGTATAAACTCACTGTAAATTGTACGTGCTAGGTTTCTGGTTCTGAACATTGGTATACAATGCTGCCAACAGAAAGGAATTATTACAATCATTGACCAGAACTAAATTGCTCTGTGAAAACTATTTTGTCTTTATTTATTCCATTTAGTTCAATTGTAGGAGTGCTGATGAAATGATCACTAACTTAGCATTGAGTGTGTCGACATTCTTAGAGTATAGAGACATTGTTCTGCATTTCAGTCACAGTCACGGTCCTCCCGTTGTTCATCGATTTGCTTGAGCAGGCCCAGTAACATCTCCATTGTTAGACTCGTTGTTACTGTGTTTGGCATATCGAATACGTCACGGACAGCTAGCCAGGCTCTGCCGTGTGGGCAAGATACTCTCGGCAGCTTGCCAGGCTCTCCGAGAGGGGCGGAGGAATCGAACTCGGGTCGGCCATGTCGGCCGCATGCAAGGCAAATGCCCTACCCGCTGTGCAATAGGACGAAGTAGATTTGATTTTGTCTATTAGAGACGGGCTGAATCCTGCGTGGGAGAAAGGGCACAATGGTGGTGGGGCTGGTGGCAGAACACTAAATGCCTGAGACAACTGCATTGTGAACAACTTGGTAAATCACAGAGTTATAAAATTTTTTTGAATTTTCTAAGTGCAATACATACATACCTAATAAAATAGCACAATGTGCAAGAGACTGAGCAGCATCAAATTCACAACAGCACTTACCCTTCGGGAAGAGGGCACCACAATCAAGGTGGCACCTATGTGTGTGAGACATATGTGCATATACCCACATACACACGCAACATAGTCTTCCTCTGCCCTCTGCCCACCTTATCCCGGTGCAGCTGGTATTGTGCTACATGTGGGCTGCACACTGGCCGTGGCGTCACCTGGTGTGGTGCTCGTTCAGGGCTGGATCCTTAACTGTAGTGCCTGTCTGTTCTTGGCCATGGGGCTGGAGAAAAAAAATCCTTGAGAGTGTGTGACTGGACTGACACAGTGGCCATGCCAGAAATGAGCCTCAGTCACACGTGCAAGGCAGACCCTCATACTGACCACACTGCCAGCCCCGAAACAGAGTTCCAGAAATACTCCCGGGGGACTGGAGGTTATCTGTACAGGTGGTAGGGAGCTAGCCGCACATGCAGCCAACATGATCGAATCCTTGACACCCCACATGGTCCCCACAGCCCTGCCAAGAGTGAGCTCTGAGTGCAGAGCAAGGAGCGGCCCAAACCCACCAAACACCACTTGGGGCCAGAGAAAAGGGCTGTGCTCTTGTACTGCAGCAGGGGACCCGGGCACCCCAGACGGTGCATGGCAGGGAGTGGGGGGCCTGCCCCCAAACAAAGCAAGTAAAATACCCACTCAACTGTATTAATCACAGAGATACACAATTATATCCAACTCTGATCAGGATATAGCACAGGAGTAAACATATACTCTGCATGAATGTGGCCTGCGATTTGATCCCTGGCTCCACAAAAAAAAAAAAAAAAAAAACCCAAGCAAAAATCCCTCAAGTACTTTTGGTAGAATCACAGTTGGCTATGCTTATAGTTGCTCCCAGGGGAGCTTGGAGAAGCATGAGGTGTGGAGAGCAACCCAGGACTCCTGCTGTGTTAATGTTTATGCTTTTGACATATCAACCTTCTATTAATGGGGCTGGACCAATAGCACAGCAGAGAGAGAACTTGCCTTGCATGAGGCCAAGTCAGGTTCTATACCCGGCATCCCATATGGTTTCCTGAGCACTGTCAGGAGTGATTCCTGAGTCCAGAGTCAGGAGCAATTCCTGAGCATCACCAGGTGTGGCTCCCCAACAAACAAACAAAACCCCCCAAAATAGCAAAACTATAATATATAACAGCAGTATTATACCACTAATATTATATAATATTACTACCATAACCCGTGAAGAAGAGATCCCCGAACTTGTGGAGGAGCCAGTTGAAGTCAATCGTGTGTGTGTGTGTGTGTGTGTGTGTGTGTGTGTGTGTGCATGCAGACAACTGGCATTATAAGTTAGTGGCATGCTCTGGAAGAAAGAATGGGGCATGGTTAGGAAAACCAGGTAAAATCGGCAGGGGCTGTGTTTGGGTGTGCATGTGTTCATGTGTGTGTGTATGTGTGGGTGTGGGTATGTGCAGACAATTGACATTATAAGCTAATGGCATGCTCTGGACAAAAGAATGGGGCATGGTTAGGAAGACCAGGTAAAACAGTGTGGGGTGTGTGTGTGTGTGTGTGTGTGTGTGTGTGTGTGTGTATTATTTCCGGTAGGCTAGTGGGATTGACCCTTTGAGAGGGCGGGGCCTGTAGCAAGGAAAGGAGTAGCCCTTGACTTGTTAGTGGGTCCAAGCCCCAGGTGTTGAGGCCAGTGGGGCTGGTGTCGAGGTGGGGCAGGGGGAAGGGAGGGTGCGAGCTAGTTAGAATGTGACTTGGAAGAGGGATCGAGGGGGCTGGAGCAATAGTAAGGTGACTAGGATGCTTGTCTTGCATGCAGCCAGTTGACCTGGTTCGATCCCTCGCACCCAACATAGTCCCATAAGGCTTGAGCATGGACAAATGTGGCCCAAACACCAAAAAAAAAAAAAGAGAGAGAGAGAGAAATAAAGAAGAGGGAAGGAGGGTAGATGGACAGAGAAGGGACACGATGACAATGATAGAAGTACTGCAAAGCACAGCGCCTAAGAAGAATAAAGTGTCACTCCAGAGGCGGGGCTTGAGTGATAGCACAGCGGGTGGGGCATTTGCCTTGTACGTGGCCGATCTGGGTTCGATTCCTCCATCCCTCTCGGAGAGCCCGGCAAGCTTCCGAGAGTATCCCACCCACATGGCAGAGCCTGGCAAGCTCCCCATGGCATATTCGATATGCCAAAAACAGTAACAAGAAGTCTCACAATGGAGATGTTACTGGTGCCCGCTCAAGCAAACGGATGAACAACAGGAAGACAGTGCTACAGTGCTACAGTGCTAGTCACTTATCAGAACATCTGAAATCTACACCAGTCCTTTCCATATTAAGAACTAGGTGATCTTCGCCTATAACTTTCATAAAAATAACATATTTTTGTTGTTTTAACAGTGGAAGGGGACTTTCAGGTATTGCCCAGTAAAATTAAATAATGTTTGGCTCAGAGTGATAGTACAGCAGGTAGGGAACTTGCCTTGAGACCTGGGTTCAATCCTGGCATCTCATAAATTTCATCGAGTACAACCAGAAGTCATCCTGCGTGCAGAGGCAGGAGTAAGCCTGGAGCACCTCCAGGTGTGGTCCAAAACAAATAAAAAAAATTACATAATGATAAATAACATAAAAATAATAAAAATTATATAATGTTTGGCAAATATAAAAGAATGTATGCATTACAAATATGTAAGTAGTGATAACTAAGCACTAGCGAATCAATCATTGACTTAGAATCTAGACTGTCATTGTATATTTGTGATTCTTTCCTATTCTGCCCCTATATTTCTCCTCTTTGTATCTACAACTTTCATTTTATATTCTTATTTTAAATGATTGTTATAAATACATACATTGTCATTAAAAAAAAATGAAGAGCTGGAGCAATAGCACAGTGGTAGGGCATTTGCCTTGCATGCAGCCAGCCCAGCTAAGCCGGTTTCGATTCCTCTGCCCCTCTCTAAGAGCCCGGCAAGCTACCGAGAGTATCTCTCCCTCACGGCAAAGCCTGGCAAGCTCCCCATGACGTATTTGATATGCCAAACACAGTAACAACAAGTGTCAAAAAATGGAGACATTACTGGACCTGCTTGAGCAAATCGATGAACAATGGGAGGACAGTGACAGTGACAGTGAAGGCTTAATTTATAGAGGCTAAAATTCATCTATTGTGGTGTACAATTCTGTTTGTTCTGACAAATGGATATACCACCACAATCAAGGTAAAGAAACTTCTATCAATTCTTAAAACTCTTCCGTGCTGCTTTATAGTCATTCTGTAACCATTGTCAAAAAAATTTTTTTCCCTGCCTGCCCCAGTGCCCGCACTGCATCCAGTGATGCCCAACCTGCCCAGTTCATTCAGGCATTGCCAGAGTTTTTGAGAGCTGCTGGTCTGTTTTCTGTCCAAACAATCTTGCCTGTTCTAGAATGTCACATAAATGGAATTACACATTAAGTAGCAGTCTGTCTCCCTTCATTCTATGTAAGGCTTTTGAGAGTCATCCATTTTGGGATAGGTATCAGTAACTCACTTTTTTTTTTATGAATTAAGTCTTATTTTCTTTGTTTGGTTTTGAGGCCATACCTAGAAGTGCTCTGTCATTACTCCTTACTCAGTGCTCAGTGACCACTCCTGACAGTGCATAGGTAAGCTGATTAAACCTGGGATTAAACCTGGGTTGGCCATGTGTAAAGCAAGTGCTTACCTACTGTAGAACTAAGTAGTCTTGGTACCTTTCAATTTTGAGATAGGACTGACTGGAGCCTATTTGGTAGCTGAAGCACATTTTGGACTTATTTTCATATATTGGTAATTGTAAATGTATCAACAATAAACACCTATTTCATATCTTTGTGTGAAGACAATTTTCATTTTACCTGAGTAAATATAGAGAAGTGCTATTTTTGGGTCATATGGCAAATCTTTGTTTACAAGAAATTTTATAAGATAGAGCAAATATTTCCACAAGAGCTATATCACTTTGCATTCTCACAATCAGTTTATCAAAGTTTCAGTTTACTCTGCAATCTTAACTGCTGTTAAGATCATTGGATGCCTTCTTTTTAATCTTTTTTTCTTCGAATTTTGATATTCTTCTAATAATGTCTCTTAATTTATACTCTTTGACTAATGATACTGAACAACATTTTATGGGCTTCTTTGCCACCTGTTCATCTTTTTTAGTGGAGTGTTAAAGTTTGTGGACCTTACTTCATTGACTTGCTAATTTTCTTTTTTTGAAATTTCTTTGGTAACTCTTGCTATGCTCAGGGCTTACTCCTGGCTCTGGGCTTAGGGATCACTCCTGACAAGACTCAGATAGAATGCAGGCAGGCTACATGCAAGGCAAACACCTTGTGCCCTGTAGTATCACTCTAGTCCTTGGAACACTTTTATGCATGGATACAGATCTTTTAACAAACAGGTTATTCAAAACTCTTTTAGTCTGTGATTTATCATTTTATTCTCTTAATATTTTTCAAATACAAAGAGAACATGTTTATTTATATAAAAATACTCAGTCTGCCATATTTTTATGGATTATGCTTTTAGTTTCCGGGTCCCTTTGAGCCAGGAGTCCAAGGTCACAAAGTTCCACTTTACCTGGTTCTGTGGAGCTTCACTCATGCGTGAGGGTCGGCCCAAGCATCTGAAAAGCGGCCTGGAGCATGTGTACCTGGGCTGAGAACTCAACATGAGGAACAACTTGGCGCCAGAACTGCGCAGGAGGAAGAGAGTGGTGTGGAATGCCTTCAAGAGCGTCAAAAACGTTGTTAAGAGGACGAAGAACCTCCTGCTCCGGGCACATCTTTTTGAGTCCATTGTTACTTCTGCACTAATGTATGCCTCAGAGATCTGGGCTCTATGAAAACAGATGAGAACACTATTCGGGTCACCCAAAGAGGAATTGAAAGAACTATGCTTGGAATATCACGCTTCACTCAAGTGAGAAAAAGAATACAGAGTTCCGACCTCCATGGACAATCGAGAATCAGGGACACTGTCTCGTTTGCTAAAGCGTCAAAAATCAGATGGGCTGGACACGTAATGAGATTTGGAGATGACTGCTGGACTAGAGCCATTACCGACTGGATTCCATGGGACGTCAAAAGACTGTGTGGCCACCCACCTACAAGATAGTCAGACTTCTTCATCAAGAACCTGAACAATCGGTTTGAGGCTCTTTGTGTTCCTGGAGTGAGCAGACGTCATTGGGCTACCGTAGAATGCGGTAGGGACAAATGGAGACATTTCTGGTGCCCACTCGAGCAAATCAATGAGTAATGGGAAATCAAGTGATCACGTGATCAAGTGATCCTGCCAGATATGTCCAGCAAAGGATTCGGAAAAACTGAACGCCCAGTTGAGAGACAGCAATCTCCACCTTAGGATGAGGTAATGTTTTTTTAGTACCTTTACACACTGTGGGTATCATTCTGTTGTGAATAAATTTGAAAATTTAAATTTTCCTTGGAAAAAAAATATTTACACAAGATATGTCAGCAAACCTTTTCCAGCAAACTAACTTGCTATTTATTTTTTGATGGCTTTTTGTTGTTGTTGTCTATTTGTTTTTTGTTTGTGGATCACACCAGGTGATGCTCAGAGATTACTCCAGGCTTTGTGCTCAGGGATTACTCCTGGACGGGATCTGTGACCAATATGCAATGCTGAGGGTGAAACCCATGTCAGTCCTGAGCAAGAAAAGAGCCCTTCCCACTCTCCTGGCTCTCAACTCTATCATTTAAAGCAAAATGTAAAATGCATAAAAGAACACTCAACTTAAAATAATACAATACCATAAAAACCATGAAATGTGGAAATGAAATAGATTAGGAAAAAGTGAGGAAACCACCTATGAATTCAAAATGATTCTGACAAATCATTTGGATGGCTGGATTATGAAAGAAGTTTATCTTTCTTGAATATGCACTCATCTTTTCCAGACTATAATTTCTGCCTATTATTTTAAAATGAATGCTAGACTCTAGTAAAGCTGATGATAAAGCAAGAAGAAATGATCACACTCAATGTATTTTTTAAGGAACTCAATAATAAGGGAGAGTCAGACTCATTTTCAAGGAAATAAAAAGTGGTTACCCTAATAAGCTTTTAAGAAAAAACTCCTACCATAATGAATTTGTTCTGAAAAGCTATGGTCATTCTTATATCTGGAAGCTTCCAGTCTGAACGTGAAGCTGAACATCTTTTACCCAACCACTGCCGGAAAATCACCAGAGTAGACACTGATCTCAAACTTTGCACCTTTCATAAGAAGCAAGTGGTAATGGAAGTTACTGCAGCCTTTGGGAGAATGGAGGGGGTTAGTGGTCCAGATGAGTGGTGGGAACAATAAGCAAGCTGTCCTCATGAAGCAGGGGGTTTTGACCCACCGTGGAGTCCTACTGCTGCTGAGTAAGAGGCCTTCCCATTAGAGACCATGGAGGATCAGTGAAACACAGTGCAAACCTGTTTATGGTTGCATTGTGGATGACAATTTGAGTGTTCTCAACTTGGTCATTGCAAAAAAAAAGGGGAAAGGCATGTTCCTGGACTCACTAAGGCCATTGTGTCTCAGCGTCTAGGGCCCAAAAGAGCTAGCAGAATCTGCAAGCTTTCCATTCTCCCTAGAGAAGAAGATGTTCGCCAGTATACTGTCAAGAGACCCCTAAGAAAGCAAGAAACTGAGGATCAGAGCACCTAAGACTGGGTGTCTTGTAACTCCATGTGTCCTGTCACTCAATGCCAGCATACTGCACAAGATATAACTACCAAGGAAAATAAGTGGGTGCAGAATGTGCCGTACGTCTTGCCAAGAGAATTAAGGAGGAAAAAAAGAAATGCCAGGTGCATATGGCCAAAAGACGAGGCTGTCTTCTTTGAGAGTTTCTACCTCTAAGTCTAAGTCCAGTCAAAAATGAGTTTTCTAAGTAATGAATAAATAAGGTTCACTTGATCACTTGACATCCCATTATTCATTGATTTGCTCAAGCGGGCACCAGTAACATCTCCATTTATCCCTGTCGAGTGCTAGTGTAGCCCAGGGGCGTCTGCTTGTTCTAGGAACACAAAGAGCCTCAAACCGATCATTCAGAGTCTTGACAAAGAAGTCTGACCATCTCGTAGCTGGGCGGCCACATGATCTTTTGACGTCCTGTGGAATCCAGTTGGTAACGGCTCTAGTCCAGCGGTCATCTCCAAATCTCACTATGTGTCCAAACCATCTGATTTTCGATGCCTTGGCAAAGGAGACAGTGTCCCTGATTCTTGACCGTTGATGGAGGTTGAAACTCCGGATTCTTTCTCTCATTTGAGAGAAGCATGATACTCCAAGCATAGCTCTTTTGATTCCTCTTTGGGAGACCCAAATAGCGTTCTCATCCTGTTTTCGTAGGGCC
>JAOXYA010497450.1:0-14826 GCA_028565675.1 Sorex palustris | reverse complement strand
CATATGGGATGCTGGGAATCGAACCTAGGTCGGCTGCGTGCAAGGCAAACTCCCTACCCACTGTGCTATTGCTCCAGCCCCAGTTTTATCCTTTTTAATTCTTCCTTTCTGCGGGGCTGCTGGGTGGTCAACTGGCTGCCCGTGTCAGTCTCTTGGCTGTGGTCTCCAGGTAGCGATGGTGTCCCTGAGCTCCTGTTCGAACGTTCAAACCGTTGCCCTGTCCCTGCTGATTTTGTTCAATTCTTCTCTCCTACTTCAACGAAGATCATCAGCATGGCCCCTTCCAGCCCCTTTGGGTGAATAGCCGAGCTCTGTTGCATTTCTACCTCCCCCGGTTTTGTGTTTTGTTTGGTTTGGGGGCCACATCCCACAGTACTCAGGACTTCCTCCTGGCTCCACACTCTGGGATCACTCCTGGCGGGGCCCAGGGGCCCCTGTGGGATTGTGGGAAGTCGAGGATCAAATCTAGGTCCGCCACGTGGCAAATGCCCCCCATTGTACTACTGCTCCGGCTTCCCCAGCTCTGTTTGAAGTCTGTCCCCTGCGGTCCTTTCATTTTGTCTGACATCTCTGACCCTGGAAGACACCCAGGACAGAGGGTGGAGGCAATCTCACAGCACTCGGTGGCCGCGACCAGACAGAGGCCACAGTGGTTTGGGGTAAGATGTATTTCCAACTAGCAGAGAAGGCTGTGCATCACAGGCCAGCTGGGGGCTGAGTAGAACACGACGCTGGAACCTGCTAACTCAGCCTCCGCAGATGACGGAGACGGAGCAGCGGTAACAGAACGATAGGGTGGCCCTGGCAGCGCGACAGCCAAAGCAAGGGGATTTCACACCCCACTTACAACCACAAACAAACCCCGAGCAGGAGAATAAATAAGGACGTAGACTTAAACGAAGAACGACCAGATGGGCGAAGCAGATACGGCACCCACCACTCGAGAACAGGTAAACAATGGGAAGAGGCACCACGTTTTCTCAGGCGCACAAAAACACAAAACGCTGGGACGTGAGCGTCAGAACCGAATGAAGACTGTGGGGCTGGAGCAACAAGGACAGCAGGTGGGCATCTGCCTGGCATGCGGCTGACCGGGCTCACTCACCGGCACCCCAAAGGGTCCCCCGAGCCCCTCCAGGAGTGATTCCTGAGCACACAGCCAGGAGTAAGTCCCGAGCACCGCCAGGTGTGGCCCCCAAACAAACAAACAAAAACCAGAAGTCGACCACACACAGCAGCCCTGGGCAAGCCTCAGTCCCGGAGACTGAAGGTCACGCTCCCAGCTCCCACTGGGTCCCACAAGGAGCTGAACTACTTGGAGAGAAATGAAAACAAAAAACATAATGGTCAGAACCACTGGGATGGGCCCGGGCACTCAGAGGGACGGGATGAGCAATTCAGGCCCAAGAGAAACAGAAACCTCCCAGGAACACTGACGCCTTGCACCTAGAAGAACCTGGGAAAGAACAAGGTCAAAAGCTGGAAGATGGAAGAATGGGAATGGAAAGCAGAACCAGAAGCCATGAGACCTGAAGCCGACAGAGGGTCATAGGAGAGAGCGGTGCCCCCCAGGGGAGAGGCCAGGAGCCGGCTGCCATGTGGGGCCTTGGTGCTACAGCCTGGCAGGGGTGCCAGCCAGACCCCAGTGCCAGGGACTCCAGGCAGCACCACGGCCGAGTGCAGGAGCACAGCTGTCCCGGGAAGTACCACAATCTCCCAGTGCCACTCCCGGCCACCACAGCATCAGGAGGGGGACGCGGTGGCAGGATAAGGCTATTCTGTGAGCTGGCTCACAGGGAAAACAGAGGTGAACTTGGTGATCTAGAAGAGATGGGTTGGTTTTGGGAAAAGTACTGTCTGCCAAGGGCCGGATCAGGACTAGAACGAACGCTTCTCTACCGTGAACAGACCCGGGACCGGAGCAACAGTGCAGAGGGTCAGGGGGACCCAAGCCAGGTGCCATCCCCGGCATCCCAGAGTCCCAGAGCACCACCAGGAGAAATTCTTGAGTGCAGAGCCAGGAGTAAGCCTGGGGCATTGCTGGGTGTGCCCTCCTCTCAAAGGAAGGAAAGGGAGGGAAAAATTCACCCGGTGACATCCTGGGTGATAATTTCACGGCTGAGGGGGCCAGACCTCATGGACACAGGCAGGCCGACACGCACAATTCCATGTCCGTGCTTGCCACAGCGGGGGCAGTCAAGGCCGCGGGCACCTCTGTGGGCAAAGAGACGCACCCTACAAGACCCGGCACGTCCACTTCGGGACAAAACTCTGATGAAGTGGGACAGCATGAACATCCCTCGACATAATGAAGGCTGCAGACTGCAGATGTGCAGCGCTTCATCCTTCACTAGGGAAAATCAAAGCTTTCCCAGCAAGATCAGGACCAAGACCCAGCCGCTGACGCTTCTCTCCTCTGTGAAAGTCTGTCAGAGCAGTCAGACAGTGATGGGAAACAACAAGAAGCCAGACCGGGAAGGGGAAGTGACGTTCCCTTTACCCACGGCTGTTGCACTAAAATGACGATGAAGATCCCAATCAAAAGCTCTCAGAGAGGGGCTGGAGTGATAGCACAATGGGTAGGGCCTTTGCCTTGCACGAAGCCAACCCGGGTTCAATTCCCAGCATCCCATAGGGTCCCCCAAGCACCGCCAGGAGTAATTTCTGAGTGCAGAGCCAGGAATAATCCCTGTGCATCACGGGTATGACCCAAAAAGAAAAAAAAAAAGGTCTGAGAGAGAGCAGAGTGACATGACAGGCTACAAAACCGACCTGCTGTCTTCCTCAGGGAAGGGGTGGGAAGGAAAGAGACTCAGTGTCCTACCATGGTTCCCAGTGAACAAAGACGCACCCTGAGTGCCAAGCAGTCAGACTCAAAAAAGTGCCCGAGTCACAGCCAGCTTCTGAGAAGCACAAAGACAAACTGGGCATGGGTCAGGCACCTGAAGTGGGGCTGCCTGTGGGCCTGAGCTGAGATGTCAGGACCACGGACCACGCCACCCCCCACCCCAGACGAGCCAGTGTGAACATTGAGTATGGCCAGGAGCTGGTGCTCCCTCGTACCATCAGCCCCGGTCATCTGTCAGGGAAGATCCAGCTGGAAGCTGCATGTGCTCCAGCCGGAGACGAGCAAAGAGCAGGTGCTGGGATGGCAAAGGGTCCGGGGGCCCCAGGGAAAAACAGCCCTGGCCCTGCCTCTGCTCCCCACAGCCCCCCCCCGCAAGGCCAAGGCAGACACAGGCATGAAGGCCCTGTAAGAAGCAGAAACGAGAAGACCCTCCGCACGGCCTGTCCTGTCCATCTGTCTGTCCGTTCCTGTCTCGCACAGCCTCGTGGGGCTGAGGGGGCCAGCGGGTGGGGTGGTGTGACTCACACTGGCTGGATTTTGGTGAACTCGGGCACCTCCTCCTTCTTCTTCCTGAAGAGGAACCAGTAGGTGAGCAGGCCCACGATGAGCGAGAAGAGGACCACGTCCGTGGTGCTGAAGAGGGACACCTCCTCGGCCCCCGCGTCCGGCGCACCGCTGTCCACACTGGACCCCCCCATCCTGGTCACACACTGTGGGGGGAGAGAATGAGAGAATAGACGTCAGCAGGGAGGTGCTAGGATACCCCCCGCCCCGGCTTCCAGCTGGAACCTCGGGGCCCCCAGACGGCAGAGGCAGGCACCAGGCAGCTGCCCCAGAACCGGGCCAGCAGCTGCAGGCTCCCAGAACCATCCAGAATCTTCCACCCTGTGGAGACAGCGAAGGAAGATCGGGTGCAGACAACTGCCCCCGCACCAGGTGGCTGGCCGTCCAAAGCCACGGGGGAAGGAGCACTGCATCGTTTACGGATGTGGTGCTCCAACTCCCCACAGAACCTCGGGCACGGGGGCTCAGCGGGCGGGGCTGCCACCCTGCGGCCCGTGACTTGGGGATCCCCTGGGCTCTGTTCTGGGGCGTTCGCTCCTTAGCTGGAACCAACTGCAAGCTGAAGTGAGACAGCTGCCTGGGCTGGGTCCTAGGGAGCCACTGAACCAGAGGGTGGTCTCAGGGGACCCCCGACACATCGGCTTAGTTCCCTGGAGAGGGGCTCCCCTGGTCCTTCTGCACAGGCCGTGGGCAGGCGGGGAGAGCTGGACATGGCAGGGCAGGCCCGACTGGGAACCCACATCACCCGCCTCTGCAATCACGGCTGCCACCCTCGGGCTCCCAGACTCAGTCATGGCCCCATGCCTCAGGCACTGGGCACGGTCACCCTTATGTCTCTTTGCCATCCCTGGTTCTAGGAAACCGCCATGTGTCATCTGTCACACTCCCACAAAGCCAGGGGCGAGGACAGCGGTGGAAGGTTCTGGAAGAACCAGTCCTGTCGAGTCACTGCTTGGCCGAAATGGGAAGCCCAAGAGGAACCAGCAGAGGGTTCTGTGGAGGCACAAGCACAGACCCAGCTGGGGTCTATCACACGTGTCCTGCCCTTGCTGGACCCAGGGAGGGGAGGCCACCATGATGGCACAGGGCAGAAAGTGCCCAGGAGAAGGAGGAGTGTCGCGCTGGGGAACCTCCAAGACCCCAGCCTTCAGGAACACATAACAGCCGTGACAGACACGCATCAGGGGGTAAGTGGGGGTCCTGTTCCAGAGGGGTCCGCGGTCACCTCTCTGGTCCACTCCTTCAGTCATCCCTCCCTGCCCAATCCCTCCCTCACCTCCAAGAGAAGCAACGTGCTGGGTTTCGGCTGCGCCCCTCAACCCTTGCAGCCCCCCCCAACTCCGTCTGGACCTCCTCTCCACTCAGGCCTCAGAGACTGTCCTTGTCGGGGCGCTGCGTGGGCAGGAAGTGCCTTCAGCCTGAGCCCTCCCTCCTCATGGGCAGTGAAAGGAGGAAACAGAAGCAGAAGGAGCGACTTCTGCTTTCTGGGGGGCAGGGCGTGGGGGGGCCGCAGGGCAGTGCTGGGGAGAGAATCTGAGCCAAGGCTGACTGGCCCTGCGCATGTCCTGGCACTATTCCCTCGCTCACAGGCGCCTCCAAAGTCCTCAACTGTACAACTGGGTTCAGGATAGGGAGTACCTCCCAGGGTGTGCGTGGAGCATGCTGACGTGATCATCCACCCCACTGGGCCAGCACACGTGCTCTCCTCTATCATAAAGGACGCCTGTCTCGCATGTGGCCGACCCGAGCTCCATCCCCGGCATCCCACAGGGTCCCTGAGCACCACCCAGAGTGACTCCTGAGTGCAGAGCCAGGAGTAACCACTGAGCACCACCGGGTGTGACCCTGTCACTGTCACTGTCTTCCCGTTGTTCATCGATTTGCTTGAGCGGGCCCAGTAACACTGTGAGACTTGTTGTTACTGTGTTTGGCATATCGAATATGTCACAGGGAGCTTGCCAGGCTTTGCCGTGCGGGCAAGATACTCTTGGTAGCTTGCTAGGCTCTCCGAGAGGGTCAGAGGAATCGAACTCGAGTCTACAACGTTGGTGCGTGCAAGGCAAATGCCCTACCTGCTGTGCTATCACTTCACTGGGTGTGACCCAAAACAAATAAATCCCAGACCACGGAAGAGAGAAAACAGGATGCCAGAGTCTGCCAGAATCTGCAGCCTGGCACACTACAGCGCAGGGTGGGCCTGCGGCGGGCCCTCAGACCACGGGCACCGGTAGGAGTCCTCCTGCGCCAGAAAGGGCAGGTGAGGCAGAACCTAAGGGCACTTTCCCTACTGACCACACACGAGTGCAGGAAGCCTCCTCCAGGAAGTCTTCGTGTCTTTGCATTTACCGTCCACCCCTCCTGGATGTAAGCAAGGTTGGCCAATGGACCTGATGCTGACTTCATGGTGAGTAGGTCACCGGGCCAGGCAGGAGGAAGGAAGCTGGGGCATGAGTGTCGCCCGGACGGCCCAGATGACGACATCCCTTCCCCCTACTGTGTTGATGGGGGCTGGGCTTCATAAAAGCGCTGCTCAGGTTCAGTGGCTTCAGGACAAGGGGGAAAAACCGCCCAGAAAACAGAGCCCATTCTTGCCTCAGGGCTCAGGGCGGGGAGAGGCAGGGACAAGGAGAGACAGAGATGGGAAGGGGAGAGGAGAGATGGGGAGGGGGAAGGCTCCGGGAAAACTCCCCCTGCCCCAGTGTGGCCCCAGCTCAGGCCCGCACAGACTCGGACAAACCTGCGGGGGCTGGTGGAAACTTCTCTGGGTCAGAGATTCGCTCCCTTCATCTAGACTTGCAGGTCCATGAACTTTCTTTAGCCACATTCCTCCGAGGGCTGCCCTGCCTCCCCACCAGCTTGTGTGACCTCAGCCAGCTCCCGGCTGTGCTGCAGCCCCAGGTCACTGTGACTGCACCCGCGCGCCCGCTTCAAGCTCAGTCTCCCAGCCGCCACCCTGCTCAGAGCCGCTCACTCTGCTGCCTGTTTCCAGCCAGATGCCATATGGCCGCTCTCCCGAGGGGATGGCTCATCACCTAGTGGCCCTCGGGGCTGGCCCTGGGGCTGCCTCTCTACCCAGCTTCTTCCTGGCCCCTGGGTGAGCGGCGGTCACCTCCTAACACGAAGCCCGGCTCTCGGGACAGGGCTGACCGCTGCCATCATCCCCGGAGAGGTCAGGCGAACTCTGAGGGAGACACAGAATGGGGCACCATGGGCCATCATCAGGTGGGGCTGCAGCAAAGACGGGCACCCCCTGGCCCCCACAGATGGAGGCAAGAGAAACTCCAGACCCCAGGGTGGGCACCTGGGCTCAGAGCAGGAAAGAGCAGAAGTCATGGACTCGGGGGCCTCGAGGCAGGGCTGAGCTGCTGTGTGGACGGGAGCAGCACAGCAGAGGTGAGATTTTGGGGGTGGGGGGTCCCCCAAGTAGTGCTCAGGGGGCCAGGTCAGATCGCTCCCGAGGATTCTCAGCTAGGTCTCCTGGTGGTCCGATGGGGGGCAGGGGGACCCGAGAATGAGGGCTCCGGGGAAGCATGGTCGGAAGGGGAAATGCTCCCCACCCCCAACCCCCAGAGACGAGACTGACAGGCACCCGAGAGCCAGCGCAGGCTTGGCTCAAAGTGGAAGCCCCGTATGGTCCCCAGGAATTATCCACCCCCTAAATAAATGATTTAAAATAAAGATAACAGAGACAAAGGGCCTTGGTGGCAACCACAGAGCCAAGACACACCACAGAGAGCGATGTCAGCAGGGCCCTGGGTTGAGGAGTGGTGTGCGTGAGGGGGGGAGGGGGGGAACACACAGACAGGTGGCAGTTCCCCATCTCAGTGAGACCCTGTCCACCCACCCAGCTCTATATGGGTGGACTGGCTGCTCCCCTGAGCCTTCGGCACAATGCCCAGGGCATTGGTAGGGGTGTCGTTCTCAATACTGTACCGCTTGAGTGGCAGCCTTGATCCTCGCTGGGTGTGAGGAAGGAAGAGAAAGGAACGCGCAGAGCACGGGCTTGTTCACTCTCAGCAGCAGCAAGCGAGAGGGGAGATCTGGGGCTGCCAGAACAGGGTGGGGACCACACCCTCTGGTCCCGACTTACATAAGTCTGTGGTGGGGTCAGTCAACCCCTCCTGGGGACTTGAGGGGGTGGGAAGGGGCCATCCTAGGATAGCCAGCATAGTTTGCCAAAGCCAGCCTGATCTCCCCCAAGCCAGCCCAGACTCTCCAAAGCCAGCCTGGGCTCTCCAAAGCCAGTCTGGGCTCTCCAAAGCCAGCCCAGACTCCCCAAAGCCAGCCTAGACTCTCCAAAGCCATCCCAATCTCCTCAAAGCCAGCCCAGCCTCCCCAAAGCCAGCCCAATCTCCCCAAAGCCAGCCCGGACTCTCCAAAGCCAGCCCAGACTCCCCAAAGCCAGCCTAGACTCCCCAAAGCCAGCCTGGCCTCCCCAAAGCCAGCCTGGCCTCCCCAAAGCCAGCGTGCATCAAGGGCACAGCCCTGGCTTGTTCCCAGGAGGGAGCCGTCCCTGAGAAACAGCAGTCGAGGAGAGCTGGCCCGACGCCAAGGAGGGACCCAGGCAGCAGGCCTGGGCGGGTGAGAAGCAGGGCTGGTGTGGACGGTCCTGACACTGTGCAGGGGTGCGGTCCCTCAGTGGAAGATGGGGACCGGATTCAGCGACGGAGGGGGCCGGTCACACTTCTGGGGTGTCTGAGCTGCTCTACACAGCAGTGACACTGACTCGGACATGCCTCCTGAGCCGCACAGCAGAGAGGGGCGATCCTGACCACAGTGTCAGGCATCCTCAGACAGAACACGTTTCTCTCCCTGAACATCCCCAACCTTCTGAGACAGGGAGGCCCTGGCTCCATCCCGGCACCACATGGTCCCTCCGAGCCACCCCCTAGACTACCCCCAAGCACAAAGCCAGGAGTACCTCCTGAAAATGCCTGGTGTGGCCTCAAAACAACCACAAAATTATCCACCCAGCCTCCACGAGATTAGCATTTTTAGACTTCTAATACGTAAGCTGTCTCCAAAAACGCTCCATCTCTGGCCAGACTGGGAAGGAAAAAGAAAACAGGACGATTAACGAGCTCCAGGTCTGACATATACCTCGTTTGGTTCGTCCAATTCTTCGGCTCTTCTGGGGAACTCACAAATGGCAAATCTGAAGTGTTCGCAGAAAGAAATCCAGCTAGCAGCCAGAACCTTTACCGAAAAGCGAGGTCCCAGAGGCAACATCACTGGTGAATCTCAGCAAACACTTCAGAAGAAATGACACTCATTCTACCAGACTCAGAAAACAGACAGGGGGCCAGAGAGATAGCACAGCGGGTAGGGCATTTGCCGTGCACGCAGCCGACCCGGGTTTGATCCCTGGCATCCCATATGGTCCCCAAAGCACTGCCAGGAGTGATTCCTGAGTGCAGAGCCAGGAGTAAGCCTCAAATATTGCCAGGTGTGACCCAAAAAGTGAAAGAAAAAAGAAAGAGAGGGAGGGAGAGAGAGAGAGAAAGAAGAAAAGGAAAGGAAAGGAAAGGAAAGGAAAGGAAAGGAAGGAAAGGAAGAGCCTCCTGAGGCCACGGGGTCGCCATCAGAACACAGCCCTAGGGTCTCATTTTAATGTGGTGCCTCGGATCGAGCCCAAAGCCTCACACACAGGAAGCATTGTGTCCTACTGCTGACCCGCGGCCCTGGCTCCCAGAAATCTATTTTTCTATACTTTCTCAAAGGAAAATGCGCCCAGGCCCTCAGGTCCAGTGATTATCATCTTGGAATGTGCCTCTTGCTGGCCCAGTGACCTGTGCAGGGCAGCACGGCGTGTACCAGCCCCGAGCTGGATGTTTATGCTTTCTATTCCCATCAACGGAATGTTGTGAAGCACTTAAGCTGCCAACGCGCATTACATAAAAAGGAAAGAAAATCCAAACGGTTTATATGGTCATTAGGAAGCCATTCATAAAATCAAAGCATTCTGTATTTCTCCAGAAAACAAATGCAGAAGACAGGACTAACTGATTTCCTCTAGGGAGCAGCTTTTCAAATTTTGGTTTTGTTTTGGTTGTTTTTCCATTTTGGGACCACACCCGGTTGTGCTCAGGGATTACTCCTGGCTCTGCACTCAGGGATCACTCCCAGCGGGGTACAGGGGACCACTAGGGGGTGCCAGGAATCGAACCCGGGTTGGCCAAGTGAAGACCAACGCCTTCCCCACTGTTCTCTTTCCAGTCCCAGCGAAGCCTTAACAAGGGGCCTCTACTTTGTCCTTTTGTGAAACAGTGGCTAGTCTTTTGGGGGATGTGGGGGCTATGGGGCCACCCTGGCAGTGCTCAGAGCTTACTCCTGGCTCTGCACTCAGGTGTCACTCCTGACAGGAACCCTATGAGGTGCCAGGGATCGAGTCCAGGTTGTCCACGTGCAAAGCCAGCACCCTCCACACTGTCCTATCGCCCTGGCCCCCAGCCTTGGCCAGTCTTTCTGTCACATGAGAAAATGAAGGACCATTCTGTTGGCTGGCTTTGTCACTGCTGAAGAAAGGCGCTGTGGGGGTGGAAAGAGCGCGGAGAACAGCCAGGGCCCACAGCTGTGCACGGCAGCTCTGCAAACACACAGAAGGGAGTGTGTGTGTGTGTGTGTGTGTGTGTGTGTGTGTGTCTGTCTGTCTGTCTGTCACGTCGGTGAATGTGCAGGGACAACTCTGGGCTCCCATGTCCAGGGCTGCTCCTGGCACTGGTCAGGGGATGCCCTCTAGCGAGCAGCTCTGCCCAGAGGCCCAGAAGTGAGGAGACCCAGGAAACAAGGTGCCGACCTGCACCCAGACCTTGGGGTTCTCTGGATCTGGGCTGTGAAGTCACATAGACGGTGCTCAGGGACTCTGTGCTCAGGACCACGCCGAGTCCACGGTACTCCACTGGGCCTTGGTTTGGTTTCCAAATTCCCTTCTTCATCTGAAGGAATCTGGGGGACTCTGGAACCAGACAGGAAATGGGGTGGCTGTGGGGACCCTGGCTCTGCCTGAGACGAACCAGGATTCCAAGAATGATGGGAACATGTCAAAACACAAAGGAGTCCACTTCCCGGGGGGCTCCGCGGGGGTTCCTGGTGGCCGACTCTCAGGCAACCTGAGCATCAAGACTTTTTGAGGCCGGAGCGACAGGACAGAGGGGAGGGCACTTGCTTTGCACGTGGCAGACCCGGTTTCGATCCCTGGCATCCCATGAGGTTATCTGAGCACCAGGAGTGATTCCTGAGCGCAGAACCAGGAGTAAGCCCTAAGCACAACCAGGTGTGACCCAAACATCAAAATAAATAAAGATTATTCCTGTCAAAAAAAAATCAATAAATGCATTTACAACTGAAAGAATGTTGAATGGCTGACGTGGATACAGACCCAGTGGGAAGTTCTTCCGCAGAGTAGGGCCAGCTGCACAGAGTAGGGCCAGCTGCGTAAAGGGAGGAAGCAGAGACCTCAGAGAATCAGCGACTGGCAACCACCACAGGACAAGGGTTTCACACAAGAACCAAAGCCCCAGCCTGGCTCCACCAGGGAAACCTGGTCGCAGCAGTGCAATGCCACAGATGGTGACCGCACCCCACGCTGCCACTCTTGGTCCACAGCGTCCCCTCTCGGGGAGGGATATTCTGCCCCAAACTTGGCCCGGAGCCCCATCCCCGAGGGAACAGAAGTCGCTCCAAAGCGAGGGATGTTGTCCAGATTCGGGAAAAGACGAAGAGAGGGACAAGAAGTGACCCACTGCCAGAGGGAACTAGAGGATGGCCATAGTGGAATGGACCTGGACCTGGAGAGTCCGAACATGCTGAGTGATGGCACAGGGCGTCATGAGGATGGTACAGGGACACGGCACTGGCTCTCCACGTGTCTGTGTGGCTGCGCCCCCTTTTGATCCCCGGCACCACCTCTGGTCCCCTGAGCACAGAACCAGGAGAAAGTCCCAAGCACCACCAGGTGTGGCCCAAACACGGTCACGGTCACGGTTCTCCCGTTGTTCATCAATTTGCTCGAGCAGGCCCAGTAACATCTCCATTGTGAGACTTAACTGTTACTGTGTTTGGCATATCAAATACATCACGGGTAGCTTGCCAGGCTTTGCCGTGCGGGCGAGATACTCTCGGTAGCTTGCCGGGCTCTCGAGAGGGGCGGAGGAATCAAACTCAGGTCGGCCATGTTGGCTGCGTGCAAGGCAAACGCCTTACCCGCTGTGCTATTGCTCCAGCCCAGCCCAAACACAAAAAAGAAAAAAAAGGAAATGTCCTCAAATTTGAGAGACAGAGAGAACGGAAATGTGGCACTGTTTTTGCCACTCTCTGAAAATCCGAAAGTATTTCAAAATGAAGTTTACAATCCATTCCAGACACACAGCCCGAGGGGCTGAGCTCACGCTTTGCACGTGGGAGGGCCAGTTCAAGGCCCAGCAACACGTCAGGGGTGGGGGTGACCCCTGAGCACTGCAGGACAACCTCTAAGCACAGAGCCAGGAGTAACCCGCAGGCAATGCTGGCTGAAGCCCCAAATCAAAAACAAACAAAAATGCAAATCCACTGAAGAAAATCTGCAAAATTAAAAAATCAATTAAAAAAACAACCAATAACCATGAAACAGAATCCAAATGTCCACCACTTATTTCTGTCCTACCCCTTTTTCCATGTTTATTAGAAAATACATCTAACATCAGAGGAAATGGAATGACCCACCTGACTGCCGTGCCTGGCCCCTGGCCCCTGGCCCCTGGCCCCCAGGACTATGTACATGGGGTTGAGCCCAGACACGGCCGTCCGACCGCCCAGCACCAGTGGATCGTCCACATGGGCTATCTTTATACACTTCCCTGGCCCTCAAAGGAAAAACATGGCACCTTGATGCAAAGAGCTCAGCTCTGGCATGCCAAGTGACCCCGACTAGTTCCAGTCTGGGCAAGGAAACAAAAGACGACAAGAAAAGCAACCCGTTCACTGGTCAGGCTCACAAATAGCATTCTGTCAAATTTTCAAACGTCTCCCCCACCCCATTTCCTAAAGGGAGGAAACCTCAACTTCTCATCGTCCACTGACTCAGGACAGGGCCACCTGGCATCAAGGGGAGCAAAGCAAACCCCAGTGTTCTCTGTAGCCTACTAGATTATAAAACAACATCGGTAGCTGGGAAGGGGTGGGGTTTGCGGAACCCCAATCCAGGTACTGCTCAAGCTTTGGGCAGAAGCTGGGCAGGCATGTGCGCGAGTGTGAGCCCTTGCACACGTGCGCGACACACACATGCGCGCGCGCACACACACACACATACACACACACAGAGCAGACCTGCCATGAAGCAGGCAGTTCACTCAGCGTGCCCTCTGCCCGGATGCTGTGTGTCCTGTACCTGGGCAGCCAGACGCCATGGGCACATTGGAATACAGGTGAGCCCCACTGTGAGTAGAGCACCGGAGAGGGTGGCACTGGGTCACAGCTGGGAGCCTCTGTGGGCTGGGAGGGCTTCCTGCTGGAGGGACATACCATGGGCAATGGCAGAGGTCGGGGGTGAGAGGGGGGCAGGCAGGAAGGCCTCCTCCAGACACTGTCCCACCCACGGGGAGTGGCAGCACTGTGTAGGAGGGCTTGGCCAAGATGCAGGGGAACCCAGACCCCATCAAGGGAGCCAGGAAATGCTACCACCGGGACAGAGACACTCACAGGCCTGCAAAACCGTAAGCCCAACTGTTCATCGTTTTGGGGGTTTTTTTTGGGGGGGGTGGGGGGACAGGTGGAGGCATAACCGGCTGTGCTCAGGGACCACTCCTGATGGGCTCAGATGACCATATAGAGTGCCAGGGATTGAACCTGGGCCAGCCATATGCAAGGCTATTGCCTTACCTGCTGGACCATCTCTCCAGAGCCTGTGACCGGGGGATGGAACCTGGGTCGACCTCATGCAAGGCAAACACCTTAACCACTGTACTATCTCCCTGGTCCTTTTTTACTTTTTCTGATGTTGGCTCACACCCAGCAGTGCTCAGGGCTTATTACTAGCTCTGAGCTCAGGCTCCAGGATCACCATTGATGGGGCCTAACGGAACCCAGTGGGCTTCCGTGGATGAAGTCCAGGTAGAACCAGGCTTCTTAAAGAGACTGTGGATGAAGGCTGGGACAAGGGAAGCCAGGGAAGAGCCTGAAGCACCTTGTGATGTGACCAATGGAGGGAGCGCTTGGGAAAACTGGGCTCCCAACAGTGGGGCTCCCACTAGCTTCGGCTACACCTGAGCCAGACAGTCACTGCTGAGAGGCATCTGACAGCACTGAGACCACGGAAAGCAAAACTTCCCCTGGCACCGGTCAGGAATCACCACGCTGCCTTGAGCACGCCACTCTGCTTCCAGACATTCGGCAGCATCACCCCGAAGGAAAAGCGGTTCCTGACATGTGTCCAGCCAAGCGGGCCAGAATCCCCTTTTCCTCTGTCCAGGGACAGTTAGAGCTGATCAGGGTTGTATAAGGTTAGGGACTTATCATGCAAATGTGACCTCTTTTGCTCTGCAGAATGGATTCAAAATTTGTTTTGCGATGCTGACCTGGGCCGCCCCCAGTTCGATTCCTCCGCCCCTCTAGGAGAGCCCGGCAAGCTACCGAGAGTATCACGCCCGCACGGCAGAGCCTGGCAAGCTACCCGTGATGTATTCGATATGCTAAAACAGTAACAAGAAGTCTCACAGTAGAGACGTTACTGGTACCCACTCGAGCAAATCGATGAACAATGGGAGCACAGTGTTACAGTGCTCTTTGGGGGGAAAGAGGGAAGGGACACACCTCAGTGCTGGGGGGCTAGTCCCCACTCAGTGCTAAAGGTAGCATCAGTGGTGTGGGGGAACCCTGCAGAGACGGGAGCTCTACTCCACTTCACAAACACTCCTCTGATGGACCCACTGGCCAGCGAAGGGTCTGTGCACTGTTTCCACTGGCGGTTTGTGATCAATAATGCTACGCAATGACGTGCCAATCACTTGAGTACCTGTTTTTGGTTCTCTTGGGTATTTAACAAGTAGATCTGCGGGCCACTCTTTGCTGAAGGAATGTAGGAAATGCCAAACTTTTCCACAGCAAATACACCCGCGCTGTTTACTTATTTTTGGTTTGGGGGCCACACCCAGCAGTGCTCAGGGGACCTCGCAGTGCCAGGGACAGAAGCCAGGCATCCAGCAAGCAAACCACACGGTCCAGCCCGATTAGCGATCCAGCCCCGTGAGCATCTCTCTCCAGCCCCCAGTGAACTCTGCTCTCCCATAAGGCATGGCTTTCCCCACACTGCCAGACCCTCACCCCACATTCTCGACTGTTTTCATTTTAAATCACCACCCAAGAGGCTGGCTGCGATAGCACAGCGGTAGGGCATTTGCCTTGCACGCAGCCAACATGGCCGACCCGAGTTCGATTCCTCC
>JAOXYA010497449.1:0-28522 GCA_028565675.1 Sorex palustris | reverse complement strand
CCCCCCCCCCCCCCCCCGCCCCCCCTCCCCCCCGCCCCCCGCACCCCCCCCCCGCAGCCGCCTGGCCCCGCAGTCCCTCAGCCCTGCACTCCTGCACCCCGCAGCCCCGTCCCCCGCACCTCTCAATCCCCGCACCCGCCCCCCCCCGCACCCTGCATCCCCCGCGCGTCCCCCTCCCCCCTCTTGCAGCCCCCCGGGCCCCTACTGCGTGGCTCACCAGCTCGACAGGGCAGGGACAGGGGGCAGAGACCTGGGCCCGCGCTTGGCACCCGCCGTCCCGCCCCTCAGCGCCCTCACCTTCCACAGCGCCAGGACCAGCAGGGCCAAGAGCAGGAGCCCCCCGAGCGTGCTGCCCACGATGATCCACACAGGGATCTGCCAGTCCTCTTGCTTGGAGATCTCCAGGGTGACCTGTGGGCCGGCGGGGGTGGGGTGGGGGGACCAGAGCAGGCCGCTGGTGCCACTGTGCTGCAGGCCGCCCTGACCCCTGTGCTGTCCCTCCCTGCCTCCTGTCCCCTTTCGCTCTTGGCTGCTCCCAAACTTTGAGACAGGCTGTGTCGTCTCTGTCCTTTACATTTCTGTGCCCTCACTTGGGACCCGGGGCTCAGAGGGCCCCTTGCTGTGGGATTCCCAACGCTCAATGTCTCAAGCTTGCCTTGAGTGCCATCTCGCTGGGGGTGCCCAGCTGCGAGGGGGGGGTGGAGGTGGGGGCCTCTGGGTTCTGAGAACTGCAAGGCAAGCACATGAACCCCTGGCCAGTTCTGTCCTTGCTCCATCTGCAGCACTTCCCTCCGAGTGGACCGGGCTGGGACCATGGGCAGGGTTGGGGGTGTTTGCTTTAAAAGGTGGAGTGCTCCCTGAGCACAGTCAGGTCTGCGATCTTGGAAGCTTGGGGTATTCTCTACTGCGTGGTCAGGCACCCTGATCCCAGAGACACCAGCTCCACTACACTATTTTAAAGTCTTTAATTTTGTTTTTGTGCCATGAACAGCGACGCTCAGGGCTTACTTCTGGCTCTGTCCTCAGGGATCACTCCAGGTGGGCCTTGGTACCACAAGGGGTGCCAAGGATTGATTAGTTGGTGGGTTCCCCAACTGCAGCTTCTGAGCCTTCTCAGGTGTTGCTTCTCACTTGGTCTGTCCCCAGCTGCCAGTGATGGGCATCTGGGTGTTTCCTTAGGCTTGGCATTTCCGCCCTGTCTGTGCGGGTGGTTTGGGGAACCACCAGTAGGGGGCAGCAGTGTCCCACACCAGACGTGCAGGAAGCCAGGGCTTGTCCAGATTCAGCTTGGGGAAACCACCACCCTAAGGAAGCTTTACCCCTTATTCAGTCCCTGGTCAAGCCAGCTGGGGCGTGAGAGTCTATTTCACCCCGTCTGCAAGGCGCCCAGGCACTGACCACCGCTCCTCCTCAGAGATACAGATTTCGGTTCTCTGCCGAAATGCCTGGAGGTGAGTGAGGTCCTCTACACCCAGCCTCCCTGTCTAGAAATCACTGTACAGTGGGTAGGGCGGCGAATGTGGCCCACCTGAGTTCCATCTTGTTCCCTGATTCCTCCAGGCATGAGCCCTGAGCACCGCTGGGTGTGGCCCCAAAACCAAACGAACAAACAGGAAAATCACTGCTTCAAAGCAGAGACCTTGCAGGTTGTGAGACTATGTAAACAACCTTGTAATGGGTTGTTTGAGACCCTGTGGGGTGATGCCAGCGCTGATCCCCCACCATGCTGGCCTGGGCTGGGGTTTCGGTCTAGACCACAGAGACCCCTCCTGGGGTGCTGCTCTGGGGCAGAGTCTGGAGCTGCCCCCCCCCTTCCCACTCCTCAACCCTCTGCACTGGCCAACACCTTCTTTGGACCCACTCCCCTCTTTTCCCTGTCCCCTTCCTGCTCCCAGGCTCTGGGCCTGGGCCTGTCTCCAGTAGGGAGACAGGGGCTCAGAAGAAGGGGTGACCATGGGGCTGGAGTGACAGCACAGCGGGTAGGGCGTTTGCTTTGCATGTGGCCAACCCGGGTTCGATTCCCAGCATCCCATATGGTCCCCCGAGCACCATCAGGAGTGATTCCTGAGTGCATGAGCCTGTGGATCGTCGGGTATTACCAAAAATGCAAAACAAACAAACAAACAAACAAACACAAAAAACAAGAAGGGGTGACCTGCCGGGGAGGGGCTCACCTGGCGGCTGGGCTCGTGCTCCCTGAAGATGTAAGGGCTGTGGAAGTGCCTCTGCAGAGTGGCCTGGATGGTGATTTTCATGGATCTGAACTTGAGCTGCGGAAGCAGGTGCTGGTCAAAAGCAGGCAGCGCCCCCAGCCCCCTCCCTCCCTGGTCCCCTGCCTGGGGGCCACTTACTGCTTTTAGGGAGCTCAGCCACAGACCCCCCAGCAGGTGGAAGTTGACTTCCTGGCCAGGGGCCAGCCTCACGTTGCAGTTGATGGACACCACGTCAGCGTTACTGTGATTCTGCGGGAGGAGCGGGGTGGGGGAGAGCCGGGCTCTGGGGCACAGCTGGGGCTGTGAGCCAGGGTGGGCTCAAGGCCTGACCAGCCCAGCGTTTGCTCTGAGGGGAAGAGGGACAGATAAGGCGGGGAGGGGAGCACACTAGCTGGAGTGCTGGGGGACAGCGGGCTGGGTAAGGAAAGTCTGTGCAATACTATATTTAAAGTTGTTTTTTTTTGTTTTGTCTTTTTTTTGGGGGGGGGTTACACCCAGTGATGCACAGGGGTTACTCCTGGCTTTGCACTCAGGAATTACTCTTGGTGGTGCTCAGGGAACCATATAGGATGCTGGGAATCGAACCCAGGTTGGCTGCATGCAAGGCAAATGCCCTATCACTGTACTATAGCTCCAGTCCTGCTACATTTGAAGTTATGCATTACTGGGAGGTTCCCCGGAATGGAAGTTGGGTTCAGCATTTGGAAGTCCACCATACAAGGGGATTAAAGGGCAACATTAAACTATGACTTTAACGGATGCAGAAAAGCATTTTAGGAATTCAACTTTTGGGGGATGGGGTTTGGGGCCACACCAACAGTGCTCAAGCCTTACTCCTGGCTCTGTGCTCAGGAATTGCTCTTAGCGGGGTTCAGGGGACCCTCCAGGGTGCTGGGTTGGTCACATACAAGGCAAGTGCTTTTATATTCCTGTGCTATCTCTCTGGTGCTCAACTTCTGTTTTTGATAAAAACTATGAACTGAACAGGAATGAAGGGCACTTATTAAAAAGCCAATAGCAAATATCACATGTAATCATCAAAAATTTAATTTAGGCCCATCAGTCCTGTTTATCATTGTCTTGGAGGTACTGGTCTGGGAACATAGCTCAGATATCATACTGTGTTAAAATTTTTTGTTAAATTAACAAATATTTTAACAATAAATTTTAAATAAAATTTATTTTTGTTTTATTTTTTGCTTTTTGGGGTTACACCGGTGATGCTCAGGGGTTACTCCTGGCTCTGCTCTCAGGAGATACTCCTGGCAGTGCTCAGAGGACCATATGGGATGCTGGGAATCGAACCCGGGTCGGCCATGTGCAAGGCAAACACCCTACCTGCTGTGCTTATCTCTCCAGCCCCTAAAATTTAATTTTTAATAAAATAAAATTAAATTTTTATAAATAAAATTAGCAATTTTTTTTATTCAAAAAGATGGAATGGTAAAGCTGTAGGACTGCACTGTCCCATTATTAACGAATGCGAATCATCAAAAATAAAGACTGTCTGAATGAGGGGGTACCATGCTGAGTGAAGTCAGCCAGGAGGAGAGGGACAGACACGGAGACTTATGCAAGGGAGCCACAGGGCTGAGGGTGACACAGTGGAATACCTGGCCCGCACAACTGAGTTGGGGCTAAGGGAGGATGGAAAGGGAGGAGAATTGGGGTCCTTGTGGGAGGGAGGTGGGTACACTGGGGCCGGGGGTGGTGTTGGGATTCTGTGCATGAGAAACCATCACTAACAGTATTGTAAGTACTGTAACAGAACCTCAATCAATAAAAATAAAATGCCATTCAAACAGAAAGAGAAGCATGTCTTTTTTTTTTCTGGGGGGGGGTCACACCTGGCAATGCACAGGGGTTACTCCTGGCTCTGCACTCAGGAATTACTCGTGGTGGTACTCAAGGGAACCATATGGGATGCTGGGAATCGAACCAGGGTTGGCCGCATGCAAGGCAAATGCCCTACCCGCTCGCTGTGCTATTGCTCCAGCCCCTAAGAAGTATGTCTGGAGGGAAAGGATGCTCCTGTTCTTCTCCATCTCAACGCCAGCCCTGGTGCTCAGCTAAGTCTGTGGCCCCAGAATGGCTTTGTGAGGGGCACTTGCTTGGTGGAAACAAAACCACAGCCCAGGGTGGGGCAGTGAGGGCACTCTAGGTGGGATGTGGGCATGGAAGGCGACACCAGAGTGGCTGTGGGGCCTGAGAACGAGTGGCGGAATCCCCCGGCAAGAGCAGCCCTGAGAGGCCCCCTGGGTCCCGGCTGGCTTTTTTCCTGGCCTCTGGCGTTCTCTCCTGCTAGCTAGCCTGATCCATCCTAGTGACCCCTCCTCCATCTCCTGCCCTTGTTGTGCCTCTCTGGGCAGAGAATCTCCTTGTTTGGGGCCTGGCCACCGTCTATGCATACCAGCTGACAGGGATGGCTTGACTGAGGACGGGGGCCGGGGACACTCACCAGCAGCAGGGCCCGGCTCAAGTCTTCCTCGGTCGGGGCCTGGCGGTACTCGGTGCCGTTCCCCCAGATGTTACAGGTCGTGTTCTCCTGCTCGAGGGACACACCGGCTCCTCAGCATGTGTGTCCCAGAGTCATCCTCCCGTGGGGGCTGGGGCGGGGGGCCTGGGATGGGTCCCACCCCAGGCTTTGCCTCTGCCGGCCCCAGGACCCGCTCACCTGGTCAGTGAGGAATTCTCGGAGCACCAGTAGGCGGTTGCCAGCGCGGGTGGCCACAGGCACCGTGATCTTCATCATCACGCCGTGAATGGGAAACAAGCCCAAATTTTGGATCTGTGGTGGGAGATGGGGTGTCAGTGTGCCCGTGGCAGGGACAGGGCTGGAGACAAGGAATCCCAGGCCCTCTGGTCACCCCTTGGGCAGTAGAAATGGGAAACTCCTGGCCTTCTCACTGGGACTTGTAGATGTTCAGACCAATCAAGGCTGAGGCTGCAAGCTGGAAAGGGCTGGAAAGAGGGGAGGGGGCCCAGGGGCTGGCAGCTGCAGGAAGCCAGGGGACGAGGGAAGGGCCACATTCTCTGCTGACCCCTCAGAGGCCGGGGTGAAGGGGTGAGAGTAGTGATCGGAGGAGCCGGCATGAACGCAGGATGGAAGAATGTGGGACCTCACTGCCTAGCCAGATCCGTCAGAGTCGCAGCACCTCGGCTTCTGGGGCTGGAGCCGTAGTACAGTGGGGAGGGCATGTGCCTTGCACTCAAGCCGAGGTTTGACCCTGGCACCCCATCAGGTCTCCTGAGCCTGCTAGGAGCCATCCCTGAGCACAGAGTCAGCAGTCAGCCCTGGGCATGACTGGGTGTGGCCCCCAAACAAAACAAGACACAAACAACCCCACAAGGACTCCGGCCTCTGAATATGTACTGGCCCAGGTACCCTTGCACTCAGGCCCGCTGCCCTGCTGTCCCGTCTTGGCATGTCCCAAGTGCGGGTTCTGCTCTCCTGCAGGGATGCCTTCGTGACCCTGAGCCTCCTGCATCTGCATCCCCGAAACCCGGCAGCCCATGTGTTCCACAGCAGGATGAAGTGCAGGTTTGGGGGGCAGCACTCTCCCTTTCCTTTGGAGCTGCAGCTGGGACTGAGGGGTCTCAGGACAGGAGGCCTGTCCCCACAGCTCTGGGTGCTGCCACCTGGGGTCTCTCTTGGGGGTTAGACTGTGTGTTACCCCTGCTTTCTTCTGACGGGGTATGGGCAGGCCACACCCCACGGCGGTGCTTCAGGTGCTACCAGAATGGCCCTTGGAATGTCACGGGCTGGTGAGGAACTCACCTCGGTGCCTTCCTGGGGTCTCCGCGACCACCCCATCATCCCTAACCTGCCCGGCCCTCCAGCTCCCAGAGAGGGGAAGTGTCCCTCCCGCAGGAGGGAGGGTGGGGCGGAGCCGAACCTCAGCTCTGAGCCCAGATTCCACCTCTGTGCCCCTGGCCTACCTTGAAGATGCAGCTGAAGGGAGGCCCTGGGCCATCCAGGGAAATGTTGGGCTTCACCTCATAGTGGCTCAGGGAGCTGCTCCTGCAGGCATGTGGCACCGTCAGGAGGAGGGGCGGTTCCTTTCCCCCCCACTCGTGCACAGGCTTGCCCCATGAGTGTGCATGTATGTGATGTGTGTGTTCATATATGTGCAAGTGTATAAGTGTAATAGGTATTTGCGTAGATGTGCAAGTGTCATATGTATTATATATATGTGCACACATGTGCATGTGACTATGTTTAGTGAATCTGTGTACACATGTGTGTGCATGTACATGCAGACAGGTATGTAGACATGTGCACATGAATGTGTGAGTATGTATAGGCACACATTTACATTTACATCTATATGCATATGCATGAATTGCACATGCATATACATGAAACATGAACCCACGCAAATATACTCACACACGTACATGCACACACGTATGTGCACACATGTGTATACATGTACATGTGCATGTGTATTTACATGCGTGTAGGTATTCAGCTGTTCATGTGTATATGCATGTGCATGTAGATGCATGCATTATGCAGGTATACATACATGTACTATACACACATGCATGTGCATCTGTGTGCATGTGTGCATGCAGATATCCCCCTCTTGGGGAATGGACATTCTTGGTCGTGTTTTCCTGACCCAGCACACATGGGACTCACAAGGCAGAATGCAGCACCAGCACCCTGATGGTTGGGGGAGCCTTTCTGGACCCATCAGCAGGGTCTTCCCAACCCCCAGAGTCTCTTCACACCCCAGAGTCTCCCACACCCCGGAGTCTCCCACACCCCAGAATCTCCTCATACCTCAGAGTCTCCCACCCCAGAGTTTGCTGCTCTCCAGATTCTCCCCACATTTCAGTATCTCTGCCCCTCCAGTCTCTCTGGGCCCCCGAGTCTCTGAACCATCCTTGTGAGACGCCATGCAGGGGTGAGGACCGACAGTGCCTCTTGGGCCACCCCTCCAATGTGGACGAGAGGATCCTTGGTCTGATTCCCAGGGACACCCCTGCTCCTGCTCCCAGACCTTCATCTCGGGATCCTGGCCCTGGCCCCAAGCCCCGCGGGTGCGGTCAGCACACCTGGTGAAGAGCAGGTCAGCCTCGTACTTGAGTGGGCAACGCAGCAGTGCAGTGTTGTCCTCCTTGGTGCCCTCCTCCTCGTCACTGTCACTGCAGGGACACAACACAGTCAGCGGGTGTGGCGGGCCTAAGAGGGGCTCCGGGGGGCAGAGTCTGAGGAGGCCAAGAGCTGCCAAGGAAACTGAGGCCTCCCTGAGGAGGCAGGGCCTGGTCTGGTGACTTCTGCCTTGCAGAGGGGCCAGGAAAGGTCTGCAGGGCAGCGACTGCCCCAAGTGTCTCGTGTGTCTGCCGAGACACCTTGTCAGGGGTAGGTCTGTTTGCCGTCCAAGGAGCCAGGTCTGAGGGAGGGGGGCTCTGAGGACACCCTGGAACTCACTATTTCATTTATTTACTTATTTATTGCTTTTTGGGTCACACCCGGTGATGCTTAGGGGTTACTCCTGGCTCTCCACTCAGAAATTACTCCTGTTGGTGCTCGGGGTATCATATATGGGATGCTGGGAATCGAACCTGGGTCTGCCGTGTGCAAGGCAAATGCCCTACCTGCTGTGCTATTGCTCCAGCCCCTGGAATTCACTATTTTAGAACCTTCCCTGTGCCTACCAGGGCCCAGGCACTTAGCTGCCTGGAAAACACTGGAAAGTCCACTTCTGAGACAGTCCACCGCTGAGAACCATCGGTTGCTAGGATGAGTATACTTCATAGAAATGAACCAGTTCTGGGGTTAGAGAGATCAAAGAAGGGTCAGGCATGGACCTGCACATGACCAACACCAGTGCCATCCCAGGCACCACAGAGGATCCCCCGATCCCTGAGCACAGAACCAGAAGTCAGCCCTGAACACTGCTCAGTGTGACCCTCCAAAACCCTAAGAAGCAAATGAGTAAATAAACAAACAGACCATTTCTGCTCTGGGAAGTTTCGAGACTTACCCTAGGAGAGGTTTAGTTCTCGGAGAATTCTGACTCACACCGACACCCCCTCCCACGGCGTCCACACCTCGTGCACAGACGCCCCTACCCCATCCCCACATACCGTGCAGTGACACCTTTGCTATCACAGTTTTCTCCCCATGGGATTGGGCCTGTGCTCGCTGAGCGCTGATGACTGTGCAGACCAGTGGGGCCTGGACTTGGTCCCAGGACTGCATTGGTGTGCACACATGTGGGTGCGTGTTCAGGCTCCCATTGCTGACAGAGCTGCTTTCTTTCTTTTTATGGTGGGGGGTACATCCGGCAGTGCTCAGGGCTGGAGCCTGGCTCTGTGCTCAGGGATCACTCCTGGTGGGGTTCGGGGATTGAACCTGGGTTGGCAGCATGCAAAGCAGTTGCTTAACCCCTTACACTGCCTCTCTGACTCCTGTTCTGTTTTGTTTTGTTTTGGGGGCCAAGTGTTTGTACTTGGGAGTTTTTGAGTGACACTCCCTGGTGGTGTGTAGGGGACCGTGTGGTATGGGGGGTTTGACTGAGCCTCCCACATGCCAAGGATGCTGTCTGGTCCTTTAGAGCCAATACCTCAGCACCCAAGGGAAAGTCTTTTTTTGTTTTTCCTAGGAAGGGCACACCTGGTGGCGCTCAAGGTTTACTCCTGGCTCCACGCTCAGGAATCAGTCCTGGTGATACTTGGGGGACACTATGGGGTTTTAGGGTCAAACCAGAGTTGGCCGTGTGCAAGACAAGTGCCCTACTTGCTGTACTGTCTCTCCGGCCTCAGGGAAGTTGTTTTATTTATTTGTTTATTTATTTAGTTTTTTGGTGTGTGTGTGTGAGAGAGAGAAAAAAATAAGTTTTTATTGAAACTTATTTAGAAAGATGTGAGGAGAGAGAATGGGAGAAATAAGTACATGTTTGAGTACATGTTTGAGAACACAGGCTTCTCTGGAGTGGAAATAGGCAAACAACAAAACACAGAGATGAGTTAGCAAGAGACATGATCAGGGGAGAACATGGGCTGAACACAGGAGGATTCCCCTGAACACAGGCTTGAAGAGCAAGGTCCCAGGGACCTTGTTCTAAAGACGGAAGTATTTCCAAGGTGAGAGACTCAGCCAGGACAGAAGGAGCCCTGGGCTAGGCATGGTAAGATCACCCGTGTTGAGCTATGTATTTGCTGTGTGTCACTGGAAAATGAACTCAAACTCAAAAAGTTCTGAGCTTTTTTCTTCTTGCCTAAAGTTTGTTTGGGAAGTGAGATGAGAACTAGTGTCTTTTGGTCTACATTAAAAAAATTTTTTTTTCTTTTTGGGTCACGCCTGGTGATGCACAGGGGTTACTCCTGGCTCTGCACTCAGGAATCACTCCTGGCAGTGCTCAGGGGATCATACGGGATGCTACGAATCAAACCTGGGTCAGCTGCGTGCAAGGCAAGCAAATGCCCTACCCGCTGTGCTATCACTCCAGCCCCTATATTTTAAATATTTTAAATCTCTACTTGGCTTTGAGCCACATCTGGCGGTGCTTAGAGTCATTCCAGATGCAGGATTTGGGGTCACCAGGGATACCCCAAGCAATGTTGGAGCGATGTAGGCAGGTAAGTAGGGAAGGGCCCTCATGGCAATGGAATTCGGGGGAACAGTAAAATCATCTAGCCCTAAGGCTGTCAGGACCCACCTTGTGAGCACAGGAACTGATCAGACTTTCATGTGGTGTCAACAGGCCCAGAGAAGGCTGGAACCTCCCCGCCCTGCCTTCTCCCCCCATCTCCCCACCACTGGAGAGAAGGAACAAAGGCCAGAGAAGAAATTTCACAGAGGACCACCAACTACTCCCAACTACTCCCATGGCAACCACCTTAGCAACAGTCTCTTACCTAGGTAGAAGCCCCAATGGGGCAGGTTGGAGAAACCCTATAAAAGCCACCTTGAACAAAAGGAGGGCACGTATATGCTGCCCGAGTCCATGTGCTGCCCATGGGGTGCCTGAGCACATGTATCGCCCGCGTCTCCCCTCTTGAGATGTGTACTGGGGCTCTCTCTGCCTTTGGAGAAGCCCGTGTTCTCACTTGAGCACATTACTCTTACTTTTATTTTCCTCCTTTCCCTTCTTCAAAACCTTCAAATAAAATTTATTTTTACTTCATGGCTGTCTACCTCTGAAATTCTTTTATCTGTGAGATACGACGAAAGTAACCTGGAAGCCCTGGGTAAGGTCTTAGGTGTGGCCTTTCCTGCAAAGAGCAATTCCTTGCTCCAGCCTGAGTCTGTGGCTCCCCGAGAGATAGGGTGGGGGATCAAATCCCGTGCCGAGAAGACCAAGCGGATGTCAGGTGTGGCTCGACTGTCACCTGGAGGAGCTGGGGGGCTTTGCCTATGCTGTACAGGGGCTTATCACAGACTGTCAGTCCTAAACTTCCCAGCTGGCCCAGGGATGGCAGAGGTGGATCGGGAAAAAGTGACTGCCTCTTTCCTCTCCACCTCATGTAAGACACCCACCGCCGGCCCACCAAAGTCGGGGCCCACCGACTTCATGAGGAAGGCATTGATGCCAGGGTCTTACAATCTACCAGGCGCACTCTGTCCCCAGGCCCTTGTCTGCCTTTTAATTAGATTTTTTTTTGCTTTTTGGGTTACGCCCGGCGATGCACAGGGAATACTCCTGACTCATACACTCAGGAATCACTCCTGGCGGTGCTTGGGGGAACATACGGAGTGCTGGGAATCGAACCTGGGTCCGCTGTGTGCAAGGCAAATGCCCAACTCGCTGTGCTATTGCTCCAGTCCCTTAATTTGATTTTTTGGGCTGGGGTGGGGGAAGGTTGGGACCACTCCCAGCTGTGCTTTGTGTTCCTGTCGGGACTCTGGGCATCAAATGTGGTGATGGAGTTGGACCCTGCGCAGGCTGTTGCAATTAATTGCTTGCCCCTGTGCTGTCCCGTCTCTCCAGCCTCCACGGCTATGTGAGGCTGTGGTGTGAGTCTGTGCTTTAGAGCTTGTAGCTCTCCCATGACCGTGGCAGTGTGTGTTGGTGTATCTGCGTGGGCGGGAGAGGCTCTTGTACCCGCGCGGAGGAATGTGGCCCACTCCCAGGGCCTTGGAGGGACCTGAGAGGGGGCGGGAGGGGGGAGGCGTTCAGGGCAGGCGAGGGTAGGGTCCCGGAGGTGGAGTGAGCTGGGGGCTGGGGGGTGGGGGGAGGAGGGTAGCCAGCTCTGACCTGCCCGCGACGAGCTGGATCTCCAGGTGATGCAGGAAGACGGAGCGGCTGAACTCGAAGTCCAGGCGGAAAGCCACCTGCAAGGAAGAACAGCCAACGGGGCGGGAGACCCCGAGCTAAGCTTGGGGGCTGTGAGGGCAGGAGCCCAGCCCTCATCTCCTCTGATAGGGCTTCAGGTTGGAGTGCTGAGGCTAGCCTTACCCGCCTCTTATTTTGAACTTAGGTCAACAGGAAGGCAGCAATGTTGGAATGTCAGACTTTGGGTTGGGGATGATGGCGAGGAGTCCACGTCCATGTGACCACATATGGGGACAGAGACTGTGGGTGGCGCCTCTCCCTCACCTGCCTGCAGGCACAAGGTCCACTACCTGCCCTAGGCCTGAGACCCAGCCCCAAGTCCGAGGCCACACCCCATCCCACTCGAGGCCACGCCCCAACCTAGGTCCGAGGCCACGCCCCCTGCCCTAGGCCCAGGCCACGCCTCTTCCCAGACCCAAGGCCACACCCCCTATCCAGACCCCAGGCCACGCTTCCGCTCCTCCTGGGGGCTTCCTTTGGCTTTTCCACAGGAGTGGGTTTGCCGTGGCATCAGAACCTCATCTCCTGCTTGCACCCCATTCCTGAGCCATTACTGGGATGTTGCACAGAATCCCCCTTTGTGCGTGTGGACTTTCCGTGGGAGCCCCCTGGGCCCCATTCTCCCACAGGAGCTCTGGGTTGGGGGAGCTCGTGCTGCTGGGTGGTCAGAACCTCATCCCCCCAAAACTACAACCCAACTCAACTCCTCCTGAGGAGGGTCTTTGCCAAAGAGTTCAATACCCCCTCCCCCTCCCCCTGGCCTATCCACCCAACCTTCTCCCAGTGCAGCCTTCCGGGGCATGGGCTGGAACTCACTGCTCCTCTGCTGTAGAACCTTGGGTTCCCCAGTCTCCGTCTAGAACTGGCAGGTTCCCTGGACAAACATGCCACCACCAGGGGTGGGTGGGGGTGGGGGGAAGCCCTTTTCTGCTTCTCTGGTCTCCTCACGCCCTCACAGGATGTGTACCTGTGTGTGCATGCGTGTATTGGATGTGTATGGATGTATTTATGTATGCACATATGCACGTGTGAATGTATGTGTATATGTGTGTGTTCGTGTATGTGTGTATACATGTGTATATGTGTGTCTGTGTCTGTCCCAGGGGTGGAACCAGGCCTTCCAGGCTCAGTCAACACTCGCCTGCTGGTCCTTCACGCACACTGTCAGCCTGGGGCTGGGACCCAGGGCCTGCTCCTGCCTGTCCCGCCCTCTACCTGGGACAATCACAGCCTCAAATGCTGTCCTATCTGGGAGAAGGACAGTGACAAGGACCAAGAGGCAGTGGGATGGGGGGAGTGCATGGTGCCTAGGGGCTTGGGTGAGTGCTGTTCTGGGCTGGTGCTTAGTTCTGGGTCGGGTGAGTGCTGTCCTGGCATGTGCTCAGTTCTGAGGCAGGTTAAACTGCTCATCTGGAAGGTCATTTCCTGAGTAAAAACCCTCTTTAAACACAGATTCTCTCCATCCCTCAGGGCATTGAGTTTCTCCCCCCCCCCCCGCCCCAACATCTGCTCCTCGCTCTCCCCCCCCCCCCAGCCAACTCTCCCCCTTCCCCCACCCTGGTTTCACCTTGGCCTTGGCCCGGAAGAAGGGATAGCTGACGTTGCAGACTTTCTTGGGGAGTCTCCTCTCATTTGAGCACTCAATGCTGCCCTCTGCATCGTCCTGGGGGGCATCATGGCAGCATCAGTCACAGGGTGGCGCTGGACCAGGGTCCCTGGAGGCTCAGGTGTGGTAAGGGGGGGGACGCAGGAAGCACTTGGGTGCATGAGGCAGGCCGTGGGGGATGATGCATGGGGCAGGGTGCATGGGAGAGGGTGCAGGTGGGCATGTGGGGTGTGGACAGGTGTCCTGGCTGGATCACCTGGAGACACTCATTCCCATAGGCCGTCACTAGGTCAGGAGTGCCTGGGGCTGGAGTCTGGGGCTGCCAGCTAAACAGAGGCACTGCCTCTAGCCTCACGGGGAGGGACAGATTCTCTGGGCCTTGGTGTCTGGGTATCTCTGGGGGTGCCTCAGAGCTCGGAGCCGGGCCCCAGCCCAGCTTCCACAGCTGCACTTCTTGGACACATCCCTGCTTCCCTGCACCCCACCCCATCCCCAAAGCCATCCTGGGCACAGAAACTGAATACCACGTTCCTGCCTGAGAAGCGAGAGGCACAGAACATGTGCCAGGCATGTACGAGGGCTTGAGTGTGACCCCAGACCTTGTGTCCCCCCAGCACTCCCAGGACAAAGCCCACCACAAAGCCCAGGACTGGCCCTCTAAAGTGGGGCCCAGGGAAGGGGGACGGGAGGCTGTTGGTGGGCGCTGCGAGGGGAGGTGGGAGGGGCAGCAGGAGGCACCGGGGAGACCATGGATGGACCCTCACCCCCAGGCACTGGCTGGCTACACAGCTCTTCTTTAACGTCCACCCCCCAGCCCAGGGCAGTTCAAATCTTCAAGGGCTGAGCAGCAGTGGGACGGCTGAGTGGGACCTAGTGTCCCCCCGGGGTGGGGTTCTAACTTGCAGGGACACTTGACCCTATTCCTCCCTTCCTGTGGGGGTGGGGGCGCATCCCTGGAAGTTGAACCTTCTGTGTTTTGGGGGTGGGTGCCACGGTAATGCTCGGGGCTTGTTCCTGGTTCTGTGCTCAGGGAACACTCCTGGCAGGGAGGCAGGAGAGGCGGTTCTGGGGAGCCAGCCTGGGTCAGCCACATGCAGACAGGCGTCCTCCCGCCGTCCGTATACCTTCTGGATCAGGCTGGCGAACTGCAGGTTTGCCGACTGGGAGATGTTCAGGACGGCGCTGTATGCGTTCTCGCCCCTGTTCTCCAGCTGTGCCTCCACTGCCACCCGCCGCCGGGAGCTCTCGACAATGAAGACGGTGGTGTCGAAGGCGCGGGCATAGGCGGCACAGTCCGGGGGGGCCCTCTGCAGCACCCGCTGGCAGTACTCCCTGGGGGAAGGAGGCCATGAGTCAGGCGGGGGCAGCACATGCCAAGGTCCTCCCCACGCTGCCTCTTTCCCCTGCAGTTTGTTTGGGGCCCACACCCAGTGGTGTATTGGGCTAACTCCCAGTTCTGTGCTCAGGGCTGACTCCTGGAGAGCTCAGGGCCCTTTTGGCTCCGCTCGGAAGCTCAGAGTTAGAAGCAGAGCTCATTGTGGATAGATGAGAGAATTTTGCTTCTCCCGGGCCGGGCTGTGCTACTCTGACCTGGAGCCGTCCTGTGTCCAGGGTCTCACCAACGGGCATCAGACCTGAGGTGCGCTGGGAGTGTGCCATTGCACTGTCTGCCCAGTCGGCATGAAGGTGACCCCATGCTCTCCCTCCATCCTTGCTTGTTTCTTCCGGGATGGTGGGCGTTTCTGCTCACTTGTGGAGTAGCCACTTCCAAAGGTCAGTAATGGGGCCTGAAGGTCCCAGGTGAGGATTCTGAGCACCCAAAACCCCAGCTCTCTACCTCGGCTCCTGAAATCCAGGGCACACCTTTCCCGGGTGTAGGGTGAGTGGGAATGACCATTTCCCAGAGGCCCTTGTGCGCAGTGAGTTGGGGTGTGTGTGGTGCTGGCCCCAGGCCTCACAGTGGACCCTCGACGCTTCTGAGAGGTGTAGGCTAGCTGTAGGCAGCAACACGGGGCTCTGGGAGCATCCCCCGCCCCCAGCTGCCTCGCGAGGAAGGGAGAGTCAGGCCGACTCACATGGCCGTGGGCAGGTCACTGCGGGCGTCCAGCAGAAGGTCGGGGACACAGTGCTCATCCTCGCTGCAGCCATTCCAGAAGGGCACCTGTGCAGGGCAGGGCAGGCAGCAGCTGCAGGGGCCCGGGCTTATCCCACTGTGCACCCCTCCCCCCGCCCCCGCCCTCCCGACTCCATCTCTGCTGCCCTCGTGGCCAACCCCATAACCCCACAGATCTCCTATGGCCGCTACAGGGCTTTGTGTTGCTGTTTTTGGGCTACACCCAGCAGTACTCAGGGATCACTCCTGGTGGGACCCCGGGGACCAGGTATGGAGCTGGTGATTGAAGCCAGAGTGGCCAGGTGCAAGGCAAGTGCCCTCCCCACTGTGCCATGGCCCCATGTTGGGTTGTTTTCTGTCTTTGTGTTTGGGCCACGCTCAGCAGTGTTCAGGAGTTCAGGCTCAGGGATCACTCCGGGTGGGGCTCAAGGGACCATATGGGGTGCTCAGACAGAACCTGGACCTGTTGGATACAAGGCAAAAGCCTTCCCCCCTGTGCTCTGTTGCTCCAGGCCTGTCTCCCAGCTGCAGTTTGAAGGCAGCCTCTGGGCTAGAGAATGGCTCCCAGGCCAAGCACAGGCTTGGCACGTGGGAGGTCCCAGTGGGAGCCCTTGCGTGATCCCTGAGCCCTTCTGGGAGCAGACTCTGAACATTGGGGTGCCCAGAATTGCTCCTGAGAATCTCCAACCTCTGCTGGGTGTGGCCCCCAAAGCCAGTGGGTGCCCATGGGGGGCAGGGGGTGCTGGGAGAGGACAGTGGGCAGTGAGGAGGGGGCTGGCTGGCGGGGTAGAAAGGTTTCCGAGGGCGAGATGTTAGGTTGCACCTACTTCTCAGACGCTGCTCAGAAGCCGCCTCACAGACCATGGTCTTCAGACCACTGTGGCACTGAAGAATAGCTGTGGAGCCCTACCGGGCAGTGCTCGGGGGACACGAGCCAGTCCAGGTGCCAGCGACAGAGCCCAGGGCCTGCTTCACTACATAAGCCCCTATTGGGCCCCGGGGGTCTACTTCAGTTGAGCCCCCGCGCCCCTCCCCAAACAGAGCACGCCCACCTGATAGTGCTCTAAAGACACAGCTGCTCTGGCCCTTGGGTGCTGAATTTCAGAATATTCAGGCACCCCTGGGTGCTGGATTCCAGAACATTCAGGCACCCCTGGGTGCTGGATTCCAGAACATTCAGGCACCCCTGGAACTGGCAGACCTTTGGGCATGCGGCTGGAGATGGGAAACATATGGGCAAATAGAAGGCCAGGAATCAGGAGTGGGTGGGCTGCTCAGCCTGGGGAGGGCTGGGGCTCTTTGGGGGAGGGGGGAATCAGGCTCAGCCTCCAGGGGGGTGGGGGTCCAGTCTGTGGGCACAACTGCTCCTCTGGGACCATCTGCACATGCCTGCCCGTGCACACGGCACTGAGGACTCGTGTCTGCATGGCCCCAAACAGAGCAGGTTGGGGTGCATGGGGACCACAGGAAAGGCACCTAGGTGCCCATCACTCCAGGCTTGGGCTCCTCTGGGGGGAAAGGTCTGGGGCGCCCATCAGGGGACCTACGGAGGCTCTGAGGGTTGTGGGCCAGCTGTCGTCCAGGACTGGGCCGTCATCCGGATGCTCCAGGGAGTACTCGACTGAGAAGGTCACTGGTTTCACGGAGTCTGCAGTGTCCTGTGTGAGGAAGACGGGGAAGTTGAGATGGGCAGGGCCCAGGGGGACAGTTCCAGCCTGGGGGATGGGAAGGCTGCACTTCCTGAGTGGGCTGGGGGGGGGGTCTCTAGCTAAAGAATGTCCCCTGGGGGCAATATGGAAATGTGCATTTCTTTTTTGGTTTCTGGGCCACCCCTGATGGTGCTCAGGGGTTACTCTGCACTCAGGAATCTCTCCTGCCGGTGCTCATATGGGATGCCTGGGTATAGAACCTGGGTCAGCCCTCCCTGCTGTACTTTTTTTTTCTTTTTTTCTTTTTTGGGTCACATCCAACGATGCACAGGCGTGACTCCTGGCTTTGCACTCAGGAATTACTCCTGGTGGTGCTCGGGGGACCATATGGGATGCCGGGAATCGAACCTGGGTCAGCTGTATGCAAGGCAAATGCCCTACCAGCCCCCCCGCCACCCGTGCTGTACTTTATCTCTGGGTCCCCCTTCATTTGCAGCCCCTGCCGAGGGCCCTTCCTTTTGGGACCAGGCCCCACTGGCTAACTGCCCTTAGCTACTCACTGGGTGCCACCGTTCTCCTGCCCCCAAAATGTTGGGCCACAGGGTCGTAGAGATATTACAGTGGGGAGGGTGCTTGCCTTGCACATAGCCGACCCAGGTTCCCTCCCAGGCACCACATATGGTCCCGAGCCCAGACAGGAGTAATCCATGAGTACAGAATCAAGAGTAAGCCCTGAGTACCACCGGGTGTAACCCAAAAACCCAAAAAAGGAAAAAAAATAAAGAAAGAATAAAAGAAAAGTTTGAAAGTTTGACCAGGTGAGGCCCCGACTCTGCTATCTGTGGTGTCACATTGCATCACTGAGCAGTGAGGTGGGCCTGTGCCACCAGGCATACGTGAGCTCCAAGATTGGCACTGTGGTCGGCGTGTGAGCACAGGGGGCACTGCAGCCAGTTGAGGTGAGTGCCAAAGGGGGTCCTACCCAGCCTGGGCTGTACGTGCAAGTGGCACCTCTGCTGCTCTGTTCCTTGGGGCACCAGAACCACATGTATGCCCCAAGGCAAGAGCAGAGAATTTCCAAAGAAAGGAATTGGAAGGAAGAAACTGATAAGGCACTCACCCGGGATGACCCCCAGCACCTTATATGTCCAGCCCAAGGACATTCTGCAGGAGCCCTAAGCCCCGCAGGAGGAATCCCTAAGCACAGAACCAGGAGTGAGCCCTGAGAACTGCTGGGTATATCCCTAAAACAAAAGGAAGGAAGAGGGTCCGGAGAGATAGTATGGCAGGAAGAACGTTTGCCTTGCAGGTGACTGACCCAAATTCAATCCCCGGGGTTCCTATATGGTCCCCTGAGCACTACCAGGAGCAATTCCTGAGCACAGAGCTAGAAGTAATCAATCCTTGAGCATCACCTAGAACAAATTCTCTTGGGCTGGAGCAATAGTACAGGAGGTAGGGCATTGGCCTTGCACTTGGCTGAGTTCAGAGCCAGGGTAAGCATGAGCATTGCTGGCTGTGGCCCCCAAACAAGACAAAACAAAACAAAAGGAAGAAAGGAAGAGAAAAAGGGGGAGGGGAGGGGGATTTGAGAACTGGGAGAAAGGGGTTGGGAGGAGGGTAGGAGTGTGTGTGACCATGGCCTCTTCTCTGGGCCAAGGCTGGGACAGGCTGAGTTCAGGCCACTGCCCAGCTGGCCTGGTGAGTGCTGAGGTGCCCCACAGTGGGGCCTTGCCCAACTCCAGGTGCCCACGCAGGTCTGTGGGCATCAGACTCACCAGGACATAGAAGTTGATCCGCTCACAGTGCTCCTGGCCCGAGGAGAGCAGGACTGCCCTGTTAGTGTACTGGTCCCCGCCCTCGTCCAGGTGGGCCCGGGGTGTGTAGCGTCTCTCATCCATGGTGGCGTTGTACCTGATGCCTGGGGAGGGGAATGAGCTCAGACGGAGAAGAGAGGGTGGGGGAGGGTCTACCAGGGCTGGGCCCTACCTCGGATGATGAAGCTTGCAGCCACCTCCCTTTAGCCCAAGGACGTTCTGCAGGTTCCAGGGCTTGGCCTGGGCTCTGGGCAGCCCCGGGCACCAGGCTCCTGTCCTGAACAGGACCTGCAAGGCTGCCTTATGCTCAGCAGGGTCTCCAGGGTCACCCTCTCTGGTCTAGTCAGCCCACTCCTCAGCAGACGTCTCTCTGCAGTCCCACCCACCCCCTAGATGGGACCCTGCCCCGTCTATTCTCAGGCTGTCCCCCTAGATGAGACCCTGTCTCATCCATTCCCAGGCTGTCCCCCTAGACGGGACCCGGTCCCATCTATTCCCAGGCTGTCCCCAAGACAGGACCCGGTCCCGTCCATTCCCAGGCTGTCCCAGGCAGGACTGCCAGGAGTTGGGTGAAGTCCTCTCCTCTGCCCCCCACTTCCCCAGAAGTGACAGAGCCTCAGAATGTGGGGGCTTCTCTGTGCAGTGACCACTGCCATGAGTTTTTCATCTGCCTATATCCCCTCCACCCTTCTAGCCTTCTCTGGTCAGGGTCTTCCTCCACCTCCAGGCTGGCTTCCTGGCTTCCACAGGTTAGTCTACCTGGCTGCTTCTAGGCTATTCTGATGGGAAGTCTGCACCCCCACTGTTCCCTGGTAGTCAGTGCTCAGAGCTCCTGGCACTCAGCCACAGGGCCACACAGCCAGTTTCTGAAAGGGGGCATGGGGACAGGGGAGAGGGGTGGCTGTACCCACGGTGGCGGTTTGGAAATGGGGTGCCAGGAAGACGGGCGTGAAGCACAGGAAGGCGGCCAGGCAGCTGGCGTCCCTGCCGCTGCGCCGGCAGTCCCGGTGGAAGATGTTGATTTTGGCTGGCTCGAAGTGGAGGCTGGTGTGGATCCGCAGCACTGGACGGGACCTGGGGGACGGGAGAGGCTGAGCTGGGCCTGGCGTAGGGCCGGGGCCGGAGCCGGAGCCAGGGGTGGTGGAGAGCCGGCGGGGTGAGAGACTGCAGAAACACCTCCATGGGTGAGGGCTGTGTGTAGGGGTGCTGGGAGGGGCAGGAGGGGTCCAGATTTGGGGTCAGGGACACCTTCACAGGTCCAGGAGACAATCCTGGGTCATTTCCGGGGCTGGACCCATGAACTTGATCTTCCTTCCTCACCCCCTGACTGTGGAATGACCTTCATGTTCAGGCCCTGGACAGAATTAGCACCTTCCAAGATGGGATATCTTGGGGGCAACTCAGGGCATCTTGGGGCATCAGTGGACTAACTTGGGGCAACTCAGGGAACCTCAGAGCATCTCAGGGCATCTTGAGGCATCTCGGAGCAACTCAGGGCAACTCAGGCCATCTCGAGGCATCTCAGGGTATCTCAGGACAACTCTGGGCAACTCAGGGCATCATGGGGCAACTCAGGCAACTCAGGGAAACTCGGGCATCTTGAAGCATCTTGAAGCATCTTGGGGCATCCTGGGGCATCTTGGGGCATCTAGGGCATCAGGGTAAGTTTTAGGATTAGACTCTGTCACCTCTCCTGGGAAGCTTGTGAAAACTCAGACCTTGACCCAAATGCACGGATTTGCACTTCTGCAGGTGATGCAGGGGGGGTGGGGGTGTCCTTGGACCACTCTCAGGGGGCCACGGCTGTGAAGCTGCCCAGGAGCATCCAGTGTGCTGAGACCCTGTGCATCAGGCATTGTCTCGCCCCCCTCCAGGTCTCAGAAATGCATAGACAGTGTCCTGTCCATCCACACTGGGCAGGGAGCACTCGGCCTCTCCCTGGGTGTGGATACTCGAAAGTAGGGGTGCAGGACTTGGATGCTGTGGAGGGGAAGAGGGGTGTCAGGGCTGGGATGCAGATTCTCCCTGTGGGGGTGTGGGCGTTCCTGCAGGGAGGGGAGAGAGTGAAGAGGGAGCCTGTGGGATCCACCATCTGGGCATCTCCCGCTGGGAGACTGAGGACATGCTGTGTGGGGCCATAAAGACAGAGACTCTGCTTCTCAGACTAGCGCGTGGACGCAATCACGCAGTGACACTAGCCAAGGCCTGGGGCCTGGCCCTCAGAAATCACGCTGGGGGGACTCTTGCCTTGCATGCAGCCAACTTAGGTTTATTTCTGGGCACCTCATAGGGTCTCTTGAGCCCAGCCAGAAGTGATCCCTGAGCACAGAGCCAGGAACACCACCCTACACACCACTGGGTGCGGCTGGAAAACTGAGAGAAAAAAAAGAAAGGAAGAGAGCTTGGAACAGGCACCACTGGGTGCATCTGGGCCTCCTGGGTGCAGAGCCAGGGCTCAGCCCCTTGATGACTCTCGAGCCCCCCTATAAACTTCCTCCTGGGCATCAGATCTTGGTTTCATGTGCTTTCCTACTGAGCCATTTTTTTGCCCCTAACATTATTGTTTGATTGATGTCTGCAGTCTACAGTTCCAGGAGTAGAGCCCAAAGCCTCACCCATGCAAGGCAATTCTCTGTCGCTGAGCTGCTTCCAAAGGCCACAGACCAGTTTCTGAGCTGACGCAAGGTTATGCGGTGGCACAGATTCTGAGGTGAAATACAATTCCCTCTTCGGAGACCTTTGGCCTGGAAGCTGTCCCTCTGAACCTCCCAGGAAGGTCCCTGCTCTCTGTTCTGGCTTCCGTTTCCTGGGGCTGCATTAGGCCCCCAGGTTGGAGATTCCTTCCCTGGCATTGCTGCCTGAGCTGCAGCCTCAGACTCTGTGCTGTGGGCTCTGTGCTCCTGGGAGCTGGCTCAGACAGTCTCCACTTCTCCCCACCGGGGCCATTTCCAGCTCAGTACCTGGCCTTAGTGGTGCTAGCGGTCAAACTCAGGGTCTTGCTCATGCTAGGCCTGTGCTGTACCAGTTGAGTCACATCCCTAACCCTGGACTGTGATAGTCCCTTAAAGAAGTACTCAGAGGTTACTCCTGGCTCTGCTCTGAGGGATGCCAGATGTTGAACCCGAGTCGGCTGCGTACAAGGCAAGTCGTTGTGCTATTACTCAGGCCCATTTCCTAGTATGTTTAATGTTAATTTGTTGCCTAACCAGCCTGAGAAGACCCTCAGAGGGGTGAGAGGGGACTTCCCTTCTCCTGTTGAGAGCCCCAAGAGTCAAGAGAAGTGGAAACCAACCACAGAATCACAGCGCTGCCCAGGGCGCCCACCGTCAGGTCAATCAGACCGTCTTCATTCAGGTCCAGTTGCCCGTGGACGCTGCAGCCAAAATATTGGAGTCCTGAAGCCAGCTGGGAGGCGGCAACTCTCTGCAGGGAGTGGGGACCAGTGAGTCCAGAGCATCGCACCCCGCAGGTGGGTAAGGTGGGGAGCCCCAAGACGGTTTGTTCAAACCCACATGGGATCCCCAGCCCAAAGCTCCCCGCTCCCCCCTGTGTCCTGTTACCTAAAATTCTTACAACACAAAAGTGGCTTTTTCTGCTTTTTTTTTTCTCCTTGGGTCACACCTGGCGATGCACAGGGGTTACTCCTGGCTCTGCACTCAGGAGTTACTCCTGGCGGTGCTCAGGGGACCATATGGGATGCTGGGAACCGAACCTGGGTCAGCTGCGTGCAAGTCAAACGCCCTATCCATTGTGCTATCTCTCCAGCCCTCTTTCTGCTTTGTTTTTAAGCCACACATGGCAATTCTCTGGGCTTTTCCCTGACTCTGTGCTCAGGGATCACTCCTTGTGGGGCTCAAGGAACTCTGCAATGCAGGGAACCGAGCCAGGGATGGCTGCATGCAAGAACCCCTGTTCTATCTCTCCATACCCTATTCTTTTCTCTTTTCTTTCTTTTTTTGTCTTCCAGTTTTTGAGTCCCACCTGGCGGTACTCAGGCCTGACTCTGTGCTCAGGGATCACCCATGTTGAGAACCATACTGGGGATTGAACCTGGGTTGGCTGCTGGCAAGTTCAGTGCCCTACTTGCTGCACTATCTATCACTCAGGCCCATTGGATTAAAATATTATGTCCTAAAAGAGTCACATAAATGCATGTTACCCAGCAAAAACCCCATCTGCATCCTCACCATGGTTGGCCTTAACATATTCTTTATTTTTATAGCGGCCACAGACAGAGGTGCTCAGGGTGGAATCCCTGGGTTACTCCTAGTGCTCTTGGGAAGGGGGTCTTGCTCCTTGATAACCGTGCAGGGCCGAGATCTAGGTTCAGGGCCTTGAATATGCCAGGCCCCTGTACCTGACCTTGAGCTAGCTGCAGGCCCCTCATTGGGCTCTTTTTAGGCCAAGCAAGTAGGTGAGAGGAATGGGTAGGGGGTGGGGGGCGGGGAAGGGTGATTATGGAGGTGTGTCAGTTTTCTGGGGCACAGTGAGCCTGATCTAGCTCCCTATTTGCATGGAGACAGGTGGCAGGGGAAGAGCCCTGAGATGTCGCTCCTGGGAGGGTCAGGCAAGGTGGGATGGGTATCCTGAGCATAGGTACACCCTGCAGAGTCAACATTCTCGCCTTTCGGGGACAGTCCCAGTGCCAGAGCGATCTTTGAGTCCATCAGCACCACCACCCTCCTCACCTGCTTGGGCGTCCGGAGGACCCCGCCCCTGTGTCCGTGGAAGATGTAGATGGCGCCGTGGTGGCTGTCCTCCAGGGGAGCACCCACCACCACGTCGTTGTATGCATCTTGGTTGAGGTCCCGGACGGCGGCGATGGAGGCGCCGAAGCGAGCATCCTGGCTGTCCTGGGAGTCGCTCAGCGTCCCGTTAGAGACGAAACGGTTCTGCAGGGCCAGGGGCAGGGCGAGCTGGGGGCACCCTGGCTGGACCCTCCGCCTGCAGCGTCCCCTCTGTTCGCTGCTTCCCCGCCCAAGCACTCCTCTCCACCCCTCTCCAGTGACTCAGTTTCCCTCATCTCCCCCCAGTCGGTACACAGGAGCACCCCAGAACCACCCAGCACCCCCACAGAAGTACCTGTCTCAGGAGGTACATGTAGACCCGGCCCCGCTCGCGGCCCTCGCTGAAGTACATGGGCGCGCCCACCAGGAGGACGTCGGTCAGCCCGTCCCCGTCCACATCCACCGAGGTGATCTCGCTCCCGTAGTAAGAGCCTATCTGTGTGGAGGGACGGGGCGGGCAGTGGGCGGGGCCCGCGAGGGTATCCTGGGATCCCCGCCTGACTCTGGCAGCACTCTGTGGTTGGAAGACCCCGAAGACCCATGCCTGGGCCTTGACAGTTGGGACCAGGAAGCTGTGGGCTCCAGTCTGGACCCTCGGGGGAAGCTGGTGGTTTTGGGCAAATACAGATGCTGCAGAGGCCCCTGAGGTGGAGGCAAGAAATTTCTTCTTTTGGGGCTGGAGCCATAGCACAGCTGGTAGGCTGTTTGCCTCGCTTGGGGACAACCCGGGTTCGATTCCCAGCATCCCATATGGTCCCCCAGCACCGCCAGGAGTAATTCCTGAGAGTAGAGCCAGGAGTAACCCCTGAGCCTCGCTGGGTATGACCCAAAAAGAAAAAAATTTTTTTTCTTTTTCTTGGGGTGGGGGGCAGTGCTCAAGGTTTCCTCCTGGTTCTGTGTTCAGGGACCACTCCCGGTGGGCTGGGTGGATCATATGGGATGCCGGAGATTAAACCTGGGTCTGTTGAGTGCAAGTAAGCACCCTCCTTGCTGTACTACGTCTCCAGCCCCACAAGAAACTTCTTCCAGGGCATCTAGGGATGGCTCCAGGCTGCGGTGTGGGGACATAAGTGACCCACCCGAGGTTGTTCATAGCTCTGGACATGGCCCTGTCCCTGCCAGCCCTTGCCTCCCCCAGGCGCCCCCTGACCTGCTCTCCCCGCAGTGCCTGGTGGATGGTGAGGCTCCGGTTGCTGTGCATGGTGAACAGGATGACTTTGCCGGTGTGGTTGAATCGGGGCGCGCCAGCCACGTACACCCGGCCCTGCCTGGAGGCCATGACAGACGTGACCGTGTACCCTGCCATGGGAGAAAGGGGCTGGTCTCTGCAGGCCCCAGCGGGACAAGGGGCAGGGCAGGGCTTGGCACAGTGGAGTGCCCCAAGGACCGGGCCGGAGACCCTGGTAAGCCAGAGCATGCAGCACTCCAGCCCGGCGCTCACCCAGATACGCGCCGTGGTTCCTGAGCTCGTCGGGGAACTCCTGCAGGTAGGACTCGCGGAGAGGGACGAGCTTCCCGCTGCTGGTGTCCTTCAGCACGGCGCCGTTCCAGTCATACGCGCCCACCGCTCCCAGCAGGATCCCGTCCTGACACAGGGAAGAACAGGCCTGGGTGGTGGCCCGGGGTGGCCAGATCCCCCTGGGCCTTCTCTGGCCCTTTCTGACCCACAGCCCCGATTCTTGACTCCTGGGTGAGCCAAGGACCTTCTCGCTCCATCCCATTTGTAGCTGAGCTCTGGGTCAATCTGTTCCCCAGGGTGGGACCATGGGGAAGCAGGAACGTTCCAGAAACCAGCTCTGGATATGAGTCCCAACCTCCCATCCCTTCTAGGCTTCAAGTCCCTCTGGGACTGTGTCATTGTTCCTTCCTTCCACCATTCCTGCAGCCCAGGGCTTTGCACTGGTTGCCTGCCCCTTAGAACGTCTCTGTTGCTCCCTGCTTGTGGATCCCGCCTCAGGCCGACTCAGCGTTATTTTGTGCTGAATTCTGGTGCCAGGGCTGTCTCCCTGCCCTCACAGAGCACAGACGCAAACAGGCAAATAAACCCAAGCGTTGCATATCGTGTCAAGAGCCTTGAGGTGTCTGCTGGTTGCTTGCTACTGGGAGGTCTGAAGGAGACTAAGGTGGTCTTTAGGGAAAGGAAATGAGACACAGGAGAGACACAGGAGAGATGTGAAGATTCACATAGGAGATGAGATGCGGGAGATAGCAGAGTCGCATAGTGGAGGAGCAGGAGGTGTGTGGATGGCAGGTGCAAAGGCCCTGAGGCTGGAGAGAGATCAGAGCGAGGGGTTCCAGAAACTCAAAGCTGATGTTTATGTCAGGGCCCTGAACACAAGGTAAGACTGGACCCGAGTCCTGACTCAGGTTAGAACATATGACAATATGCAACAAAGAAATCCAATTTCATTACTTCCTAGCATGCACCAGTCCCAGTGTGATACATGTTCCTTTGCAGATGGAAATTAAAATAATTCTTGTTAGCAGGAGTCAGCTCAGCCATGCTGGTGAGGGCAGCTCTTGCTGCGATGAGGGCAGGGAGAGAAACCAGGTTCCCCTTGCGGGTACCTGGCTGAGAGCACTCTGGGTAAGCCTGGTACAGATGAATGCTGGCTGAACCACCAGCCTAGTGTTCCACAGGAGAGATTCTCTACAGGTAGACATGTGCACCCACAAGGACTCACCCATGTTGCCTGGGTGAGACTCCTGCATAGCAGGGAGATGCAGGCTCATTATACTACCCGAGACAGACCCCCACAGGGAGAGCCTGGAAGGGTCTGGGGAGGGTTGGTCCCATGGCAGGACCCAGGAGAACACGGATTTCAGAAATCCTAGGGTGGCAGAGAAAGCCATGTGTGCAGGACTGACAGAAATCAGCTGCCCAAGGCCAGTGGGATACGGGGGGCAGGAGAGGATGAATGGCCACACCCCCAAGATGGTTCCACTGCTTTTGTTTGTTTGCTTTAGTGTCTCATCATGGAGCAGACTTTCTACAGGCAAAAGAAGTGGGCAGTAGATGGAGCTGACCATTTCAGTGAACTGTTTCTTTAGGGAAAAGTTATTTTTTTTGGGGGGGTCACACCCGGTGATGCTCAGGGATTGCTCCTGGCTCATGCATTCAGGAATTACTCCTGACGGTGCTCGAGGGACCATATGGCATGCTGGGAATTGAACCCGGGTCGGCTGCATGTAAGGCAAATGCCCTACTCACTGTGCTATCACTCCAGCCCCTATGAACAAGTTTTATTATACATTTATTTTTAATTTAATTTTATTTTTGGGTCACACCCACCCAGTGATGCTCAGGGGTTACTCCTGGCTTTGCACTCTGGTATTACTCCTGGAGGTACTTGGGGGACCATATGGGATGCTGGGGATCGAACCCGGGTCAGCCGCGTGCAAGGCAAACACCCTACCTGCTGTACTATCGCTTCATCCCCTATACATTTATTTTTAATTTGGGGGTTTTGGGGGTCACACTTGACTGTGCACCAAGATCGCTCCTGGCACAAGTCAGATATGTACTAGGCAAGTTCTCTCCAGCTTCACAGAAGTTCTATTTTATATTTTATTTATTTTTTTAAATTTATTTTATTTTTATAAAGTTGTTCATTGGGCTGGAGTGATAGCACAGCAGTAGGGTGTTTGCCTTGCACGCGGCCGGCCCGGCCGAGCTGGGTTCAATTCCTCCGCCCCTCTTGGAGAGCCCGGCAAGCTACCGAGAGTATCGCACCTGCACGGCAAAGCCTGGCAAGCTACCCGTGATGTATTTGATATGCCAAAACACAGTAAGAACAAGTTTCACAATGGAGACGTTACTGGGCCCACTCGAGCAAATCGATGAACAACGGGAGGACAGTGACAGTGAAAGTTGTTCATGATGATTTATTACACTTAATATCCCAACACCAATCCCACCTACCATTTCACCTTCCCACCACCATTATTTACAATTTTCTCAACCACTGTCCAAGACGGTCCCAATAGCAGGCCCTAAATGATTTCCTTTGTATTGCTTGTTATGATTAATTCATTAAAAATGATCAATAAACATTTTTGGGGCTAGAGAAATAGCACAGTGGGTAGGGCATTTGCCTTGCAGGCGGCCAACCCGGGTTCGATTCCCAGCATCCCATATGGTCCCCTGAGCATCGCCAGGAGTAACCTCTGTGCCAGGTGTGACGCCCCCCCTCCCAAATACCCATTTTCATAGAAGAAAGTGTATGAGGATTGTTGTATCTCACCTTGTATAAGAGATTGCTAACATGTTGCTACAGGTTAAGCCTTGTGTGTTCTCTTAATCAAGATTGGTCACCTTCTACTTTACATCTCATCCTATATAGTGTCCATAGAAGAAGTTTTAAATCATAAATTCAAACTTCTGTTTATTTTTTTGAAGGGGATTAAAACATTTTTTTGGGGGGTGGACACACCCGAGGATGCTCAGGGCTAACTTCTGGCTCTGCACTCAGGAGTTAGTTCTCATGGGAGCATATGGGATTCTGCGGATTGAACCCTGGTCAGCCGTGCGCAAGGCAAGTGCCCACCCACTAGCCTCTGGTCTCTTACTCAGATCTGTGTGTGCACTGGTATAAGAGAACCTTCAGAGAAAAGGAGGCTTGGGAGGCAGGTTTGGGGTTCTTGTGCTGAGTCCCTGAGGTGGTCGGAGCCCCAGTATGAGGCTTGTAGGAGCCATGTTCTTCAGCCACAGCGGGGGGACCAAGCTGGTTAATTGGGTGGAGGTCAGGCACACTTGGCTTCTCTGGAGAGAAAGTCCAGCTCTTTTCCTAGTTCTTCATCCAAGAGACCCCGAGGGCCTCTCCCCACCCTGGGGATACAGTTCTCTTTATTTTGAGGGGACAGGAAGCATATTTCTGGAAGTCTGTATCTGCCAGAACTTTTCAAGAGACAATGATGACATTTGAAATGTAGAGACTAATGCTTAAAAATAAAACATTTCCGCACTTGGGTAGGAGCAGGGGAGGGGAGAGAGAGAGAGAGAGAGAGAGAGAGAGAGAGAGAGAGAGAGAGAGAGAGAGAGAGAGAG
>JAOXYA010497415.1:0-14828 GCA_028565675.1 Sorex palustris | reverse complement strand
CAAGCATCTTACCCACTGTACTATGTCTCCAACCAATTTTGGGATTTTTAAAAATTCCTTTCCTATCAAATATGGCATGCAAAATAATTTTTTTCAGTTCTGTTTGGGGCAGGGCTTGGGGTTCAGGATGGAAACATTCAAAATATGGCGGTGGGAAGGTATAATGGTGGTGAGATTGGTGTTCGAATATTAAATATGATCAAATATTGTGAACCATTTTATTAAAATATAATAAAATTTGGGACTGGAGCAATAGCACAGCAGGTAGGGCATTTGCCTTGCACACGGCCAACTCAGGTTCTATTCCCAGCATCCCATATAGTCCCGCAAGCACTACCAGGAGTAATTCCTGAGTGCAGAGTCAGAAATAACCCCTGTGTATTGCAGGGTGTGACCACCATTCCCAAATAATAATAATAATAATAATAATACTATTTAAAAAATAAAAAATCCTATGTTGGTGGGACCTTTTTTTTTTTCAAAATATTGTTTGATCACAGTACAAAACAGCTTAAAGGCAATAGTAATTATCCTCCAATTTTAAAAGCTTATAACTCTTTCAGACTTACAGGTTGTTGTTGGTGGGTTTTTTTTTGGGGGGGGGGTGTCCACTGGACCAAAGCTAGCAATCATGAGCCAGCCTGTCTCCTGACACATAACATCCGGGAACCCAGCAAAACTAGTCTGGGATGATTTACTGTGCACAAACAACTGTTGCAACCGTGAACAAGCCTCCAAAACAACAGAAAAACTTTGACTATGTCTCTCTTTCTGCTCCTGGAACAGTGGCTTAGTTGGAGATGTGTGCTGGGGCTAGAATGACATTATAGTGGGTTGGGGGCTTGCCTTGCACATGTCCAACCTGGGCTGGATCTCTAGGACCCCTGAGCACTCCAGGAGTGATTCCTGAGTGCTGAGCCAGGCACACACCCTGAGCACCACTGTGTGTGACCCACAAAAAAAAAAAAAAAAAGTGCCAACTCTGTTGGTGCTATCAGTCTACTTGCAGCCTGGCGAGATGAGTCCTCCACGCTCTCTGGAATGACAGCGGGTGAGAAACCCCTGCCTGACATTAGGGAGACTGAAAAATAGAAGTGCCCCTTTAAAGGAAAATCTAGCCACGTGGAGGAGTTACCGCCATATCGTGGCGGAATGTGTACAAATGAGTTCACGGAATGGTCTTGCAAATGGACTTTGTGTGGATTTATAATCCCACCCCCTCCGATGGTCAAGAGGGTAGATGAGACGGGATTAAATTCAGAGGCAAGCTGGAAGCACACCAAAATGTCTGCGCTCCTTCCTGCCCAGTTGGGTCCACTGTAAATAAAAGTTGACAGGCTTTCTCCAATCACTTAATAACGGGGAGCCCAAGTGCTTTCAGATGCCCGGTAGCTAAACCACATCCATTTTCCCAGGAAGCCTTTCTAGCAATAGGTGAAAACACTGGAAGCTGTTGCCAAGAGGGCTGTGGACAGGCTTGCTGGTGGCCTGAGTGACTCATGATGGCCCCGGCTCTCTGCAGCAGCGTGGATGGGGAAAGTTGAGGGGGAGCAGAGCTGAGCCTTGAACAGCAGCACCCGCTGCTTCGTTAAAGCCAGATGCTGCCATTTTGGCCAAGGACGAGAATGTGGTTATAATCAATCTGCAGTCCTGATGAATTCCAGGTGTGCCCCCCCCCGCGGTGGGGGGGAGAAGTGGGTACGTGCCAAGTTCTCAAAGGCCTTGAGGGCTAGTGCTGCCATGATGCAGCATCTTGGGACAACAGCGGATGAGAGATTTTATTTTTGCTAGACTTTGAAAGACTATTAAATTTGCCTCTTTTATTCTTTCCAGTTTGGGGGGTTGTGGAGTAGGGGAGCCTAACCAGAGGTGTTCCAGGCAGGGCCTTGGAGTGACTCCTTGTGCTACTTGGTGCAAGGGGCTACCAGATCCATACCTGGTGTGTTCACGAAGACCGTGAGGTACTCAGGATCAAACTCAGAGCCACATATGCGCAATGCATGTGCTCTCCCTTCTTATCTTCCCAGTCCCTGGATATACTTGGTGGTTATGTTGTTGTTTGGGGCTACACCTGGCTGTGGCCAAAACTTACTCCAGGCTGGGCTTGGAGGACCATATACAGTGTCAGGGATGGAACGGGAATTGGTTGGGTAATACATGTACTCTCTCTGGCTCTACAATAAACTTTTATTTTTGTTTTTATTACAGTATTACTAGTAGTAGTTTTGAGGCAACATCAGGTGGTGCTTGAGGGATATTCTTGGCAGTACCTGGGGTAGGTATACAGTGCTAGGGATCAAACTCAGGACTCCTGCATGCAAAATATACATAGAAATACTTTTTGATCGTATTTGTTTTTTTGATTGGGGAACTCACCTGGCAGTGCTCAGGGTTTACTCCTGGCTCTGTACTCAGGGATCACTGCTGGCAAGTTCAGAGAACCACACAGCATGCCAGACATTGAACCCAGGTAGGTCACGTGCAAGGCAAGCACCTTACTGTACTACCTATCAAGCCCTTGAGACACTTTTTTTAAATTTTTTATTTTCAATTAGATCACCATAAGATACACTGTTACAAAGTTATTTATGTTTGGGTTTTGGTCATACAATGTTCCAATACCCATCCCTTCACCATTGTACATTTCCTACCAGGAATGTCCCCAGTTTTCCTCCTTCCACCTTACCCAACCCCAGTCTGCCTCTACGGTCTCAATCTCTGTCTCTCTCTGTCTCTGTCTCTGTCTCTCCTTTTGGGCATTATACTGAACACCTTGTGTGTTAGTCTCATATTAATATTATGCTTTTTATATCTCACAAATGAGTGTGATCATTATATGTCTGTCCCTCTCCTTCTAACTCACTTCATTCATGAGTCACTTCATACCATGATACTCTCCATGTCCATCTAAAGGCAATGTCTCGGGGTTGGAGCAATAGCACAGTGGGTAGAGTGTTTGCCTTGCACTGAGCTAACCCAGGTTCAATTCCCAGCATCCCATATGGTCCCCTGAGCACCACCAGGAGTAATCCCTGAGTGCAGAGCCAGGAATAATCTCTGTGTATGCTGGGTGTAACCTAAAAAGCCAAAAAGCCAAAAAAAAAAAAGGCAAAGTCTCAAATGTGTCAAAAGAAACAATGGGAGAAAGTGGTAAGACTAAGAATACCTGAAAGAAAAAGGCTTAGATAGAGGACTTCAAGATTCCTAAGAGAAACTCGAGGGCCAGTGAGAAAGAATAGTGGGTAAGACTGTTGGTAAGGCTCTTGCCTTGCACATGCCCAACCCACATTCTATCTCCAGGATGATATAAGTTCCTCTGAGGACAGCCAGGAATGATCCCTGAGCCCAGCGCTGGGAGTAAGTCCTAACACTGCCAGATGTGGTCCCCAAACAAACAAAAAGTAAAGAAATTGAACTCCATACAATTTCAGAATTCTAAAAAGGGCTGGTGAGAAGTACAGAGGTTCAACGGCTTGCTTTGCATATGGCTTTGGCTAAGATCCAGTTTGAGGTCCACAACACATATGGTCCCCAAACACCACCAAGCATGGCAGCCCCTATTCACTGCTGGGTGAGCCCCACCCCACGCCCCAATCTGAAGAACTCTGAAGTGGAGGGAATATCATAATCCCAGAGAGAGGTTGGATGCGGGACTTTGCAGGTGCAGCCTGAGAGTCAAATCCTCTCCATTTATCAACATCCCTCTGAACAATCCTTTCCTCTCTGTTAGTCAGTTTCTGCTTCTTGCAAGCAAAATCCTGAATGAATGAAAATACTTGGAGAGACTTTAACATCCATATGCTGTATGCATGTTTGGTCCAGTGGGCCAAATGTGCAAACAACGTACTGTCAAGGTAACTATAAAAGTATAAAAAGGATACTGGGTTCAATCCCCAGCATCCCATATGGTCAACTCAGTCCCACGGGGAGTGATCCCTGAGCAGAAAGCCAAGAATAAGTCCAGAGTACCTTCGAATGTCACCCAAAAACCAAAAAGACTGAAAAAGACCTAAATAACACCAAACAAACCACACTATATATTGAAAAAGCATGAACAGACAGATTGTTCCAAAGGCCGAGGGACATACTGTGCATGCAGAGATCCTGGAGGTCTACCCCCAGCACCACATCACCAGGGGTGGGCCAAAAAGGGAAAAGAAAATAATTAACAAGAAAGAAAAAAGAAGTCTAAGATCAATACAAAGTAGCAGTATTTTTTGATCAAAGGCTGAATTAATAAATAGGTTGATGCTGTTTTCCTAAGAATCAGGTCTCCCTCAGAACGCATTGCCTTTGCCTTGTCCACAGGGCTATTAGGATAATCTCTCTGCCTGACATCACACAGGAGGTCACACTTCACAGACAGCACACAGGAGGTCAAGGCAGATCAAGGCAACAAGGAACCAGCTCTATCCTTGTCCCTTTCTCAGGAGGCAAGATTCTCACAGATGCTAATGTCTGTCTGAAGAGAATCAGAACTTAAAGACCTACCATGACTCATTTGTAATTATGAAATGAGGACAATTTTGGTTAAAGCACTTTAAAAAGTCAAAGCTCATTCAGTTCTCACTACTTAAAGTCATCTATTTGACTGGGCAAAACTACCTTTGAAAGAAAGTCTTTAAAGCCCATTAATCTTTAATATAGATAAACCACATACAATTCTCATGCCAAATTATTTTTTCAAATCATGGCAAATTAAGACAGAATTCTGTAGGCATTTTTGTGCCTATTCTGTATAGGCATTCTATGTTATCTAAAAGGAAAAATAACATTGTGGAGGCTAGAGCAATAGTACAGTGGGCAAATTGGATTTGATTGCACACAGGCAACTTGGATTTGATCCCTGGTACCACATATGATCCCCCAAGTCCACTAGAGTCTCCTTAAGCACAGAGCCAGGAATATTCCCTGAGCACCACCTGGTGTAGCCCCAAAACCAAAATGAATAAATAAATAAAATAAATGTTACACAGCTCATGACTTTAATTAATACTGATTGTATATAATTATCATCTTAGGACATAATCAGATCTGCAGCATCATCAGGTGCTTATTACCATTTAACTCATAACATGATTCACGGATTATTGTACCCTAAGCATATCCAGTGTGGAAAGAATTGGACATGTGATATTTTCAAATATGGCATAATAATAAAGATCTGAAATTACAATAGCTATACATGCTGTTTCACTTCCATATTAATCCTGTTTATCCACACATGTATCTCCCTATTCTTAAATGTAAAAAAGCACTATATATGATCTCTATAAGTCATACCAAAAACCATCTCTATCTTACAGGTAAGCCTTCACGTATTTTATCTCAAAGTCTTTGTTTAGAACTCAAAATATGACGAGATCGTACAGTGGGTAAGGTGCTTGCCTTACACACAGCCACGTCATGTTCAGGAGTTAGAGTGACAGTACTGACGGATGGGGCATTTGACTTGCACATGGCTGACCTGGGTTTGATCCCCAGCACTTCATCTTGTCCCCCAAGCCAACCAGGAGTGATCCCTATGTGCAGAGCCAGAACTAAACTTTGAGCATCCCAGGTATGGTGCCAAAACAAAACAAAAAACCCAAGTTCAATCTCTGGCACCATATAATGTTCTCCAAGGCCTGCCAGAAGTGATTTCTAAGCACACAGCCAGGAATAAACCCAGAGCACCTCCAGGTGTGACCAAAGAAAAAGAAAAAAGAAAACAAACCAAAAGCAGAAATCAAAATTTAAAGGTTCACTGTTATTCTTTTATCATTTTCTTGAACTTGGGTATGTTTTCCGATCCCGGAGGCTAAATAGATAAAAATGACATTTGGTTTTGTCATGGACCACTAATAAAATCAAAATCTTCAAGCAGCAGGGAGAAGTCATGTGCATGAACAGGCAGAGGACTGTTTCCTCATCAGATCTCTGCAGCAAACAAGCCCAGGTACAGGACTGCGGATCACTCTCTAGTCCACATGTCAGCCCACCTAGTGGGATATCTTCAGTGACTGTGAGGGTAATTGCTCTGAGGGACTTTGATCCAGTCTTTCCCTCAGAAGAATCTCACCAATCCAGCCCCCTATCACCCAGAGTGGCAGATCAGGATCCAATGCACCAAAACCCTGATCTAGAGTCAGTCACGTATCAAACTCTCTGGCCAGGAACAATAGGGCAATTGGAATACTTGTCTCACTGATGCTGATACAGACTCACAAGGCACATGCAGCCATAAGTACCAGCTAGCTGGTATGCCAGAGACTCCAGGACAGCTAAGAGGAAATCGAGAGAAAGCCACTTGAATGTGGGTTTGAATCCAGACTGGATAACCATCTAGAAGTATGTGAAATCCAATGGGATTACAGGATAAGGTGCTGTCATAAGGACAAGGCTGCAGATTCCTCAGCAACCTGGGGCTCCAAGTCCCTTCCACTCTGTGTGTCCTGTCCCACCCGGAGCAACCCTAAATGCTGGGTACAGACAGAGGCACACACAGGCTTGCTTCATGGCCATGAAGCATTGCACACTGAGACTTGTATTTCAGGCCAGGATTCTGGGTGTACATTATCTGTATTTCCAACCACCCATGTCCATTGTTTGTCTTTTTTTTCTTGCTTTTTAAGTCACACCCAGCGATGCACAGGCGTTACTCCTGGCTTTGCACTCAGGAATTATGCCTGGCGGTGGTTGGGGGACCATATGTGATGCTGGGAATTGAACCTGGGTCAGCGGTGTGCAAGGCCAACACCCTCCTGTACTATAACTATAGTACCTGCTATACTATAACTCCAGCCCCCATTATTTGACTTTTTTGTCTGTTTATTGCTTGGGGGCTACCCAGCAATGCTTAGGGGTTGCTCCTGGCTCTGTGCTCAGGAATTTACTCCTGCCAGTGCTCGGGGACTATATGGGATGTTGAAGATCTAACCCAGGTTGGCTGCATGCAAGGCATGTGTCCTATCTGCTGCACTATCTCTCTAGGCCCTCCACTGTTTGTCTTTGATGGGATCACCTGGGAAAGATGATAAACTATTAAAATCAGTTGTCTATATTGATTTCATGACATCCAGAAAAGTAACATATTTAACAAGAATAATATATTGAGGGAAGAAACTATGATGAAGCGTTCACAATATTTACACTGCAGATGCTCAACCATAATGAAAACCACACACATTTAACAAAATCTGTTTTCCTATGTGTTGCTTCGTGTCCAAAGTGGGGAAAAAAAGACGGCAAATGCTTTCTAACTTTTCTTGGAAATGAAACACCAAGGAAAGCTTAGTTCAGCCATTTAAAGATATTTAGACTAAACTCATTGCTTATCCTGCAGTGATGTCTTAAAAAATTAACTAGTATACCTTTTGGGACTTGGAATAAATAGTGAAGTAAATCATCCTGTCCAAATAAAAGAAACTTTCACAAGCATTCTTTTAGAACTGTGCATATCCTACCTCCTTGAAGTTATCAAATGCTGATAGAATGATCTCATGCCCGCCTCTCACAAGACATACGGCTGCCAGCAGTTCTAGGACAAGGGCTTTTGTTCTATCAAAACAAGAAGGAAAAAGCAAAATACACGTCAGTGAAAGTGACGAAAAGAATCAACTATTCCTCGCAAGACGGATATTTGTCTTTCTATGCTTTATAAACATTTACTAAGGTTTGGTAGATACTAAAGCACATTTTCAAGCTTTCAGTAAATATTTATGTGATTTATCTTGGTAGCAAATTTGAAAGGATGTCTACTACTCCGCAAATTACAAAATACTCACTCTTACTTTGAAAATCTAGGGAATGGGTAGGAGGGATAGTACAGTGGGTAGGGTGCTTGATTTGCTACTCAGCAGAACTGGGTTCGATCCCCAGCATCCCATATGGTCCCCTGAGCATGCTATGATCCTGAGCAAAGAGCCAGGAGTAACCCCTGAGCATTGCAAGGTGTGGTCCAAGCTTCCCCCTCCCTACTCTCCAAAAGAGAAAATCCAGGAAACATCAGTAGCTTAGTTCTATTAGCAAGTGACATAAATGAACATTTTTTAATCATGGGCCAGATAACAGGAAACTTGGAAATATTTAAGAAAACCAAACACGGGTTAAATATTTGTTCCGGTTTTATAATCAGAGATACAGTATTTGCTGAAAAAGCTCAAAAGCAACCAAAATTAACAACGTTAGTGGCAAATCTGCTCCATAAAAATCACCAAATACGATGCAAGCTTCTATCATTTCTTTTTTAAGAGGTCTTTAAGAAGTTGGATTACAGCAGTGCTCATATGAGAATATTTTCTCTGGCTCAGGGCCAGAGTGATAGTACAGTAGGTAAGCTGCTTGCCTTGCATGCACCTGGCCCAGATTTGATCCCCAGCATCCCACATGGTCCCTCAAGTCTGCCAGGAGTGATTCCTGAGCGTAGAGTCAGGAGTAACCCTGAGCACCTCCAGGTATGGCCCAAAAATAAACAAATAAAATAAAACAAAAAGGATATTTTCTCTGGATCAAGAAAAGTCCTTTAGAAATTCTGTTAAGAGAATCTAGACATTTAGTAGAAGTTTCAAATATAATGTCAAGCACAGTACTGATTCCTCACCATAAAAGCACTTCAATATTTCATAGTTTTCCCAGAATAAAGGCTGCACTGCACTGTCCTCCCACTGTTCATCGATTTGCTCGAGCGGGCCCAGTAAGTCTCCATTTTGAGACTTGTTGTTACTGTGTTTGGAATATGGAATACGTCACGGGGAGCTTGCCAGGCTTAGCCATGCGGGCAAGATAATCTCAGTAGCTTGCCGGGTTCTCCGAGACAGCTAGAGGAATCAAACCCGGCTCACCTGGGTTGGCTGCACGCAAGGCAAACGCCCTACCGCTGTGCTATCGCCCCAACACAGAATAAAGGTTATTGCCTGTCTTTAAACAAGAAGCATTCTGATCATCTACCATGTCTTGAGAAAAGTAAGAAACGACTTCCCTGATGTGGCAGGCAGGCACCCAGAGGCAAGGCAAGGAGAATCTAATGAACTAAGAAAACAATCAAAAATCTGAAAAATTTTTAATCAGGGCAAGTATGAAATGATGATAATGACCAGCATTTAAAAATAGAATTTCTGGGGCTGGAGCGATAGCACAGTGGGTAGGGCATTTGCCTTGCACGCAGCCAACATGGCACACACAGGTTCGATTCCCAGCACCCCATATGGTCCCCTGAGCACCGCCAGGAACAATTCCTGAGTGCATGAGCGAGGAGTAACCCCTGAGCATCGCCCGGTGTGACCCAAAAAGCAAAAAAATAAAAAATAAAAAATAAAAACAGAATTTCATAGTTTACACTGCATTCCAAATAAAAAATATGTAACATGTATATGTGTGTATATGCATGTGTGCATATATATGAATATATATATATTCAATTCTATCTCTATGTATATATGTGGACACCAAGGGACATAGATTTTTTTAGTGTGTGCACACACATATATACATAGGGAGAGAGAGAAAACTGAATTTACAGTTTTTCAGATAAATGAAAACCAAAGAAACTGAGGAAAGGGAAAAGGAACTCAAAATGCAGAATACTTTATTGGAACAAAAAACATGTTTTAAAAACTAAAATGAAACCTGTGAAGACAGGCTTCTAGGAATAACCGATGCTGTAAATGAAAACAAATACAAAAAAGTTTAAAAAATGCATTTTCACTATTTATTATAACCAATCTAAAATATGTGTTTGCACTAAAAGAAACATTAGAAAGAAACCTGAATGGTTATGTTTGCTAGTTTGCATTTCTTTGTTTGGTCTGACAAGCTAGGTCTGAAAATGCTGTAAATAAAGTGTGGATATGGGATAAAAATTTTTATTTATTTTTGGTTTGGGGTCCACTTCTGGTTGTGCTCAGGATTTACTCCTGACTCTGAGCTCAAGAGATCACTCCTGCTGGTGCTCAAGGGACCATATAGCAGGCTGGGAATTGAACTTGGGTCGGCCACACACAAACAAGCACTCTACCACTGTACTATCACTCTGACCCCAACGGACAACGATTTTTAGCATCCAGCAATAACTGGTATAGCTAAGTCTATAAGTCTGTATCAAAATCATCCTTGTCCTAGCCTGGCAAGGAGTCTGCCTTCATATTTCTCACTAATTTTTGCTCAATTTGCAGGGATTCTGGGAACCAGGGATGTTTTCATTCCTCCAAAAGAGCAAATGCTTAAAGAAAAGACCTGGAATTGTCACCAATTGCTCAACTTTGCCACCTGAAAGAAAACTGACTGCTAAAAAAGTAAACTCTGCCTTGCCAGGACTCTGATGGCAGTCTTATTTCAGAGAGTTGTACTTGGAAGCTTCCAAACTCGGACCATTTCGACATACTCTAAGGGTCAAGGTGCTGGTTTCATATGTGGTCAACCCCATTTCAGTCTGGCATTGCATGGTTCCCCCAGAGTAATGCCATGAACAAACCCCAAACACAGTGGCACAACAATGTCCCTCCCCCCAAAAGAAGAAAGAAAAAACAAAGAGAGAAAAAGAAAGCTTCCAAACTAAAGTTTGGTGTTTACTAGTTTCTTGCTTTCCCCACTTATTTTTCTACTTGTGCCTTACCACATGCACTTACCTTGGATTCTTGTTGTTTAAGCTTAGTGCAATCTCATTGACAGCATGTGGATGAGACATGACCATGTTGAAACCATACTAAAATTAATGTGGAAAACACAGAGCATTAGGCCCATTAAAGCTGCTAGAATGACAAAACCCTCAAGTTTCTACCTACTAATAATGCATTCTGTCACTGTATCACTGTCCTCCCGTTGTTCATCGATTTGCTCGTGTGGGCCCAGTAACGTCTCCATTGGAAACTTTTATTGTTACTGTGTTTGGCATATTGAATACATCACGGGTAGCTTACCAGGCTCTGCAGTGCGAGAGAGATACTCTCGGTAGCTTGCCGGGCTCTCCGAGAGGGGTGGAGAATCGAACTCGGGTCGGCCATGTTGGCTGCGTGCAAGGCAAACACCCTACCGCTGTGCTATGGCTCCAGCCCACTATAATGCCCATTATCATCATAAATATATTTATTTCTCTAGCAAAGCAGTGTCTGAGTATATATCTCTCTATAAAAATTTTCAGAGGGAGCTGGAGCAATAGAACAGTGGGTAGGGCATTTGCCTTGCACGGAATTGACCTGGGAAGGATCTTCAGCATCCCATGTGCTTCCCCAAGCACCGCCAGGAGTAATTTCAGAGCACAGAATCAGGAGTAAGCCTTGGATACCAACAGATATGGCCCCAAAACAAAATAGAACAAATTTCAGGAGGGGTCCTGAGTGACAGTACAGGAATGAGGGCAAATGCTTTGCCTGTGGCCGATCCCAGTTCAATCCTTTGCACAATGTGGTACTCGAGTACCCCAGGTAAGGCCCAGGGAATCCTCAGCACTGTCCCGCCCAGGCTACATAGCAACTCTGGGCCGTCACACTGAGCTGCCAGCCCCAGCTAGGTGACAATTCACCAGGAACAGTCTCCAGGCTCCCTGACACTGTTCGCAAGACCAAAAAAAAAAAAAAGGTAACAATATAAACTTAAGAATAGAATTATTAAAAATGTGCCATATTCCATCCTTTTTTTAAAAAAATACTACTTATTTAGGGCTGGAACACATGCAAAGCATGTAGCACGCTGGTTTAATCCCAGACATTCCTAGGTATGACTCAATAAATAAGAAAATAAATTATAGGGCCTGAGCAATAGTACAGTGGGTAGGATGTTTGCCTTGCATGAGGCCAACCCAAGTTCAATTCCCCAGTATCCCATATGGTCCCCCAAGCACTGCCAGCAATAATTCCTGAGTGCACAGCCAGGAGTAACCCCTGAGCACCGCTGGGTGTAACACAAAAGAAAAAAAAAAGAAGAAAAGAAATTACAAAACAAAATAAAACTAGTTTCAGTTATTAGGATAATGAAAAGGTTCCAGATGATAATTCTACCCTGGAGTTTCATAAGATCACCTGAATGGGAAAAAAAAAAACTACAAAACTTTGATTCTTCAGGACCAATTTATTCTGAACTGCTAAAGTATCTGACTGTGTTTTTAAACAATCCAAATGGCATCTGAACATTTTATAAATTTCCAGAATGACTCCTCCGAACAGCCAGATTGACAATCACTGCACCTAATCTTTTCTCTGGCTAGTGGTTGACAGGACTGCAAACTGAGGAAAATGTGTTTGGCTCTGAGGCAAATTACCTCATCCCTCTTGAAAAAGAAAAAAAAAAGGTTTAAGAACAGGCTCAGGAATCATTCTTAACTCTGCTGCGTGAAGGAGCTATTCCTTCTCCAAACTCACTTTCAGCTCATGAACCAAGAAAATGTAAACAATTAGAAAAACAACTTCTTAACATTCCACACCCATCTCAACCCATCCATGCAAAAGCCGTGTGTCCTCTCCCTACTCAGCAATTCTGGACAATGAACAACTCTCCTATCTCTCCTATGCGCTAGTCTAGAGCAATGCCTCTCCTCCAATCCCGATCTCATTCGAGGGAAAGGGATCCCACCACCAAAAATACAACACACACCAGCAGTCCTTCAATCCCCCATCATCACTTCTTCCTGATTCATTGTGATTAGCATCAACAAAATCTCTCTTGAACCTCAGTCACCTGTGTCTAGCTGCTGCCCCATTTCCCTGCTAACCTTTATAGAAAAACCCCAAGCACTTTCAGTCTGATTCCTCTTTCAAAACAATTAAATTCACAGATGAAATTACTCCAAATAAGCATTTCATTCCCACCATTTCAATAAAACCACTTGTGCCAAGATCAAGAATGACCCAGCCTTTGTGCAAGACTGTGGTCAGCTCTCTTCATTACCAGCAGCACAAGACACATCTCTGAGCCTCATCTTCGACTTGAAACATTTTCTATACTTGGTTCCTACTTCCCTGCCTCTTTCTCATTCTCTCTAGCTAACTCTGCCTCATCTCTCACACTGAAACTGCCCATGGGTTATTTGAGACACCATTGCTTCTGTATCTAGCCCTCTAGATCTTTTTCACTTCCTTTGATTTTTACACCTATTAATTCCCAAATTTGCACTCCCAGACTGCCAGGGATGGGTCAAAAACAAAAAAACCAAAACAACAACAACAAACCCAACAATCCAATTTGTATTTGGGCCAGAGTGAGAATGCAGCAAACAGGGTGCTAGCCTTGCACATAGCCAACCAGGGTTCATCCCATATGGCCCCCAGAGCACCAACAGAAATGATCCCTGAGCAGAGATTCAGGAGTAAGCCCTGAGCATCACTGGGTGTGGCACAAAAGCAACAAAGCAAAAATGACAAGATTTGTATCTGGACAGGTACAGACATCAAAAAGTTAAGGTCCCACACAGAATTCCAGATCAAGTCTCATAAACCTGGCATCCTGCAACCAACCCCATCTTAGAGATGCCAATTCCATTGTATAGGGCAAACCACCAAGCTACCTTCTACCACCATACACCAAAAAAAAAAAAAAAAAAAAAAAAAAAACTCAAAACAAGAGAAGTCACCTCTCACGTCTTCTCTGCTCCTAGTATCCAGGATACACACCACCAACATTCAAATTAATTCAACACTCCTACTTCCCTTTGCCTTCATCCTCCCTCACACCTCCTCTACCAGGGTCAATGGAAACCTGGAAACCAGAGTGAATCTTCTAAATCCAAGTGTCACCTCACACTTCTCCTCAGAAGTTCCCAATTGCTTTTCACTTGGGGAAAAACAAAATCTTTGGCTTATAAGGACCTTGATCCGGGCTTAACCCTGCCCCAGGGCCTTCTGCTCTTACCCATCTTACTGCCTAGAATCTTCTTTCTCCAACATCACTTCTCTATTCCTCTCATGGAAGTTGTTACTCAGGGACACTTTGCTGGGTATACTACTTAAAACTGAATGAGCATTTTTAGCACTTCCTACTCCTATTTCCTGATTATTTTTCTCCAGTATTTAGCTGGGATCACTCTTTCTGGATTTAAAAATCTAAATTTCTCACAATAAGCTACACAGTCCTAAGAACATCACTTAGCTTCTCTGTAGAGTACCTTATTTCCTTACCAGCAGTAAAATGATTTTGGGATTTGGTACTATACTCAGTGGGGATCATGGACCATGAAGTACCAGAGATCAGTCTTGGGCCTCCAGTATATGCAAAGCATGCACTCATTCTATTCGTGAAGCTGTATTTCTCCAGCCCCTCATCAGTAACATGGGAAAAGTGCTATTTCCCTATCTCACAGGACTGTTGTAAAATATTACGTGTCTGAATCAGAGATATATTATAGGGTTAAGGCACTTGCCCTGCAAGTGGCTGATTTCGGTACGATCCCCAGCACCATACAGTCCCCCAAGGAGCGCTCTTAGAGTTGTGAGCCAAAAACTAAAAAATAAATATGTAAATAAAATAATAGGTTTAAAATCACTAAATCTGTGAAAAGTAACTATGGAAGTGTTGCTCGCAATTCAACATTATTGCCTATAACACTGTATAATTAAACGGCTTAGCATGTCTATCCTCACTAACAAGCAAGTTCCGTGGGCACCTATTTCATGTTCTACTTCCTGTGCGTGGGCTGGAGTGATAGCACAGCAGGTAGGGTGTTTGCCCTTGCACACGGCTGACCCGAGTTCAACTCCTCCGCTCCTCTCGGAGAGTCTGGCAAGCTGTCGAGAGTATTTAGCTCGCCCACATGGCAAAGCCTGGCAAGCTACCCTTGACGTATTCGATGTGCCAAAAATAGTAACAACAAGTCTCACAATTTGTTGTGAGATGTTACTGGTGCCCACTCAAGCAAATCGATG
>JAOXYA010497397.1:0-14829 GCA_028565675.1 Sorex palustris | reverse complement strand
TCTCTCTCTCTCTCTCTCTCTCTCTCTCTCTCTCTCTCTCTCTCTCTCTCACACACACACACACACACACACACAACACACACACACACTTAAGTCCACAATGTTTCATATAGTCTTCCTCCTCCCAAGCCTTCCTGCAATGAGCCTGTCCCTCACCTCCATGGCCTCTTCCTCCTTTCCATCTGCCTTCAAAGGGTCCATTGCTGCAGAGAACAAGGGTCCCAGCCTTCTGGCACCACAGGAACCAATGGGCAACTCCAGAGCTTGGCAGAAAGCTGCGATTTGGCATCAAGCTTTGCTCTTTCTTCCCAGCTGTTCTCTTCCACCGTCCCCCTTCTCAGACACTCTGCTCCACTTAATTAATGATGTTCTACCTAAAATGGGGCATAGGGCTGTGCCCTTACCCCCGGGGTGTGCAGTGGCCTCACTCCTGAGAGCAGGGAGTCAGCATTGTCGCTGTCCTCTCTGCAATGCCTGCCTGGGCTGCCCATTGGGTCTTTGAGGACATGTGTCAGTGTGGAAAAGGTAAGGGACACTACCCACAGGCTCACTCTGCTTTCTGCACCTGACAGTTGCAAAAGCACCCTGTTGATAAGCTCCCGGTCCAGTTGCCCTATGTCCTTGCTCTTAAAGAGAGGGGGAGATGCAAAGAAGTGGGGACACTCTGCCGTCATCTCTGGCCTGGATTGCAGCTGGAGAGCGCCCCTTCTATAGTCCTCAAGGCTTTGGGAGCTGCTGGCTGCCTTCCTGGACTTGAGTCATGTCTCTGCTTCAGGAAGGTATCATTAATCTGGTGCAAGAGACTAACACATCCAAGCAGTGTGGTGTGGGGCTCCCCCAGAGGAGCGGAGAGCTTTCTGGGTTGCAGCCATAAACGTGGGCTAAGAGCAAAGCTTCCAGGAGGCGTGGCGGGGCCTGGCGCTTGGAAGCGTTCTCTTGGAGCCTTTTTCAGCTGTCTCTTAACACCTCCTTGGGCTGCGTGTCCTTGCTACATGCCTTTAGTTGGAGCATGAAGATCTTTTTGGGCAAATAACATTTGTTGGGTTCTCATTGTCTAAATTTGTGTGAGCGAGATCAAGACCAGCTCAGTCCCTGAACCACTCACTGCTCTGGGGCTGTGACTGGGTGAGGGGTATATGGTGGAGAAGGGGAGGATGGGTGGGGGGGGGGGACACAGAAAACTGTCTTTGGAATTTCTGTTCTGAAGATGGCCCTGTAGGATATGACATGGTGTCAGGGGGCTAGGCAGTACCCCTGCTTGTTTTACCATGGTGGCAGTGCCTCCTGTATCCCAGATCCCTGATGGGTGGTCAAGTGAGGAGAGGACCTGGGTGTTAGGTTTGGAGTGGGGGTCCTGGGAGTGCCTGGTGGTCCCAGAACCTGGCTGTACAGGATGTTCCTGGGACTTGTGCCCAAGTACTCCCAATCTGACTAGATCTGGGCCTGTGTCAGAACAGTTGAGACCAGCTTTACATGCGGCATTGGGAGAAGCAGGGTGTTGGTTTGGAATTTTGTTTTTGTTGTAGTTGTAGTTTTCAACTGAGTCTTTAAAAAAAAATTATATATTTTTAAGGTGTACCATATGATCTTTTGATAAAGACTTGGTGAAATGATTACTGTTGAGTTCATTAGCATGGGCAGCACCTCAGAGTTACCCTCATAGTGCTCTGGTTTGGGGGGGGAGGGTTGAGGGGCTTTTAAGGTGTCCTTCTGTGATGCTTCTGGCACAGTGCCCTGACCCCCAGTCACGCTACAAACCTCCTCCCCCAGGACCATCCATCCAGTTGATTCCCTTCCACTAGCACCTTCCCAGCCCTCACCCCTCACCTCGGCAACACCACTCTTGCCTCTGCATCTCTGAAGAGGAGTTTGGGGGCTCCACGTCTACATGAGATTGGGCCGTCTTTAAGTTTCACCTCACTTGGTACTCCAGGCCCGCCTGTATTGCTCAGTTGCCAGTGCTCTCTCCCTTTGTAAGTCAGGGTAATATCCATCCAAGCATTCCAGCCACTCACCCACGTTTGGCTCAGAGCATGTATTGGCTGTGAGCGGAGTCATGGTACAGTGAAGTGAGATCGCTCTCGAGATCCTGATTTCATTCCTTCTACATTCATACCAGAGTGTCAGCTGTTGACTGCGGCTGGCTGGCTGGCTGGCTGGCCGACAGGATACTGGAGGGGGATAAACCAGCCCCGTCACAACTTCTTTGGCTCAATGTGCTCTGGGAGCAGAGACCACTGACCTCAGCTCAGGGCATATTCCAGATGACTGACCCACAAACAGTGCTGGCACCCACAGTCCAGGCTGCGGAGGACCATGGGACAGACACCCCAGCTTCCTGATGAACAGACTTTCATTCTCTGGGGTGATGGGCCACTCCCGGTGATGCTCAGGGCTGACTTCTGTTCTATGCTCAGGGATCACTCCTGGTGAGGCTCGGGGGATCATGTGGGGATCGAACCTGGGTCGGCCACATGTGAGATAAGTTCAGTACCAGCTGTGCTATGGGTTCATGTCCTGAGCTAACTTTCAATAATGCCTGTGGTTGATGGACTCTGTGATTAGGCGTGACCCCGCATTTCATCAGGGACAGAAAAACAGTGCCCTCTTCTAAACTGGAGCCTCTTATCTGCCTGCCCAAGGTTCTGAAAGACCACTTTCCTCCACTCTTCTCCCCAACACCCTCTCTAATGAGTCCCTTGCCCCTCCCCCTCCCAGCCCTTTCCTAACTTTGTACACTTAGCTGAAGTACTTTCCACCCATCAGGAGTGTTCTCTCCAAATCACCCCTCTGGCTGGCTCCTGAGCCCCACATCAAACCTTCCCTGGGTCTGCCAGCAAGAACTCTCAGTGGTGCTGATGTGACTAGGCTACATGCAATGGACACTCTGCAAACGGCCACACCCCAAGGTCCTGCTGACTCTTTGGCATAGTCCCAAGCAGGGTGAGGGCTGCACACTGGAGCTCAAAGGACATCGGGGTCAGCCCATGGCTCCAGCCACCCTCTCCCCACCCCGATCCCCTGACTCCAAGGCTGCATGTGCACTTTGCCTCCCCCTCACTCAGCAAGCCACGCACTGGCATCCTTCCAAAGAGCTTCGGCCTGGAATCTGGACCCCCCCCCCCCCGCTTCCTCCCTCCTTCCTCCATGCCCCAGAGGCCTTTGATCAAAGCAAGAAGAAAGTTAACAGGTTCCCTGGAAGCACAGTGGTGCGGAAAGACCAGGAGACGTGGTTAGCTTATCTGTCAGCAGTTTAAACCTAGAAGGTTTCCAGAAATGGCTGAGCTGGGGAATTGACCCCCAACGTCCTGGCTGTTTGCCAGAGAGAAACCGTCTAGAAAGAATGGAGCCAGGGCATTATCCGCCGGGAGACTCAGCCCTCCTGTCCCCCATCCTTGTGGCCCCAAAGGTCCTGCAGAGGTCTGTGAAACTCAGACCCTCCCTGTGGGTGAGCCCAGAAGCTGCACCTGGACCAGTGGTTTATTGCTCTTCTCACTGCACACCAGCAGAGGGGGTGTGTGCTGTCTGGGTGAAGGTCTGGGAATCTTCAGTCAATGGTGAAGAGAATGGGGTGCAAAGCCAGACAGGTTTGTGTTCCAGTCTCGGTGACGGTGGTCTTGGGTAAGTGCCATAACCAGGGAGAGCCTCACATTCCCTGAGGGTTGAGAAACAGCAAAGTCACTTGTCCTCAGAACTTGCCTCGTGGTGGGCCATGCCACATGAACTGCTGAGCTCTAAGTCTGTCGCCAAATTAGGACTGGAGAAAAAAAAATGTAGCTAGTACTAATCATCTTTTACAAAATATTTTATTTGTGATACAGATTTCATGAAAGGCTTTCATGCATGCGGTATTCCAGGAGCACAGCCCTGGACCTTCCACCAAGGAAGCAGCCGCTTCCTTCAACCATGTCTCAGGTTTCTACTCCCCCTTCCAGCTCAGTTCTGTGGACCAGTTCTTATTTTTGTTGCCTTTGGCCATATGTTATTCCCTTACTCTTATATAAATGTAAGGAATGCTAAGTTTTAAAAGCAGACTTCAAATGCACAGGAATTTTATTGTAAAGGATCTAGTTACCTCAATTCCCAGCTCCATGGGTCATGTCTCAGGGTTTGGGACTGTCTGGTACTTTTTTCCCTTTATATTCTGCATATGACCCTGATCATCTTTGACTTTCTGATTCAATTCACTTAGCCTAACATCCTCCATTGAAGTTGTAGCTTATTGCAGAGTTTCAGTTTTTTTCTCGCAGCTGCATAGTATTCCACAGTGTTTGTATACCAGAACTCCTTTATCTACTTATTTGCTTTTGGGCACTTGGATTGTTTCCATATCTTGGCAACTATGAATAGTTCTGCAGTGAACACAGGTGTACATATTACTTTTCAGATGAGTGGTTTTGTGTTCATGGGGTAGGTCCCCAGGAGTCAAATCACAGGGTCACGTGGGAGTTCTATTCATGTTTTAAGGAATCTCCAAGCCATTATCCAGGAAGATTGTACCAAACAGCAGCCCCACCCGAGGGTTCCCTTTCACCACAACCCACCAGCACTTACTGTTTACAGTCTTTGTCTGATAGGCCTCTCTCACTGGTGTCAGGTGACAGCTCATGGTTTTGATTCACTTTTCCCTCTTAATCCTTGGTGATGACCATGTTTACAGGAGCCTACTGGCAAATGCCCCATTTAAAATTATTAACTCCCTTCTCCTCTAAGCTGGTTCCTAGTAATTTCCACAATATGGATTCTAATACCTTGCTGAAAGTATATTTAAACCTCTTAATTCTATGACATTCATCCCATGAATAATTATTGATTACTAGCTATGCTAAGCATATGATCATATACTGAGGATATATAAGTGAGTATAGGACACACACAAGGAGTTTTCATCCTTGTGAGTCTAATGGGAAGAGGGAAATATAGCACAAGTAATAAACTGAATTTGTCGTTAATTTGATTACATATCCCATATAAAGCAGGAATGTCCACCCCTAAAAAAATTCCACTGAAAAAATGTCTACCGAATGCACATTTCCAAACCACTTTTTACTCTCCTCAGTATTTTTGGGGCAAAGGGTGGTATCTTAGAGCAAGGGTGGTTTGGTTACTTTGGTATCTATGGTTACTTTGGCAGCCAAACTCAGTTCATGAAACACCTAGTCCTTTTATATGGTTGCTTTTCTACTGTGTACCACCCAGGTGTAAAATTGAGACTTATCCTCAATTTCTAGGAAATCTCTGCTTATATTACAATTTTAATAGATACATAATAAAAAAGATGTAACTTCTGACAACAAAAGCATAAAATGTATGTGAGGAGTGTAAAAGTGTAGAGCTTTAGTATATATTTAAAGTTAGTTTTAGCAACTTAAAGTAGACTCTTGTAAATATGTTTTATGTAAGCTTCATGGTAACTACAGTGCAAAAACCTTATACATGTATTGAGTAATAAGGAGAAAGTAGTGAAAGCATACAACTATAGAAAATCAGCAGATCACAAAAGAGCTAAGAATGGAACCAAAGAAATTATGATACAGCCTTAGAGAAAGCAATAAACAAAATGGCAATCGTAAGTCCAAGCCTATCAAACGTCACTTAAGTGTGAATGGACTAAATTCCCTCATCAAAAGATATGTAGAGGGTTCAGAGGGATAGTACAGCATGGTTTGATCTCTGGCACTTCATATGGTCCTCCAAGTCTCACCAGGAGTGATCCCTGAATTCAAAGCAAGGAGGAGGCCCTGAATATAGCTGAGTGTGGCCCCAAACCCAAATATAAGTATAAACACACATACACATGCACATGAAAACACACACACACACACACACACGCTGAATGGATGAAAAAATAACACCGACTTTAAGCCAAGACTCTGAGACTTCAGCATTAAGAACAAACAAAAAGAAAAAAGTTGAAAAAGATACTAGAGTATCTTTTGGAAACGGAAAGAAATCAGGGTGGCTGTACTTGCAGCAACAAAACAGTCTTTAAAACAAAAGCTGTAGAGGGCTGGAGCAATAGCACAGCGGGTAGGGCACGCAGCCAACCCGGGTTTGATTCCCATCATCCCATATGGTCCCCTGAGCACTGCCAGGGGTGATTCCTGAGTGCAGAGCCAGGAGTAACCTCTGTGCATGGTAAGGTGTGCCCAAAAAGAAAAAAAATAGCTATAACAAGGGACAAAGAAGGTCATTCTTATAATAATAAAGGAGTCAAGTCGCCAAGCAAATATAATATTCATAACTATTTATAAACCCAACTTAGGAACACCTAAAAATACAAAGCAAATATTACCATTTGAAGGGAGAAAGAGATAACAATATAGTAATAGCAGGATACTTCAATACCCTACTTTCACCAATGGATAGATCATCCAGACAGAAAATCAATGAGGAAACATTGGCCTCAAACTACATGTTAGAGCAGATGAACCTAAGTTATTTCATAATTTCATCTTTCCTCTTCCTCCATCTCCTCCTCCTGTCCCAAATTTAGAAGGACTCTCTGGAATAAGCTGTTCCTGCTACATGGTGTCCCTGATTGGGTCAGGGAGGAACTTTCAGAACATCCTTGCACCCAGCCCATGACCAGACAGTTCCAGCCAGTGGATACTATGCAGTGGGGCCCTTTTCAATCTCTACCATCCTTGTTCTTCATTACCAAACTAAAGTTACACTCATGAGATTTCTCTCCCACTTACATGCGATCATGCTCACCACATGTCAACTAATTGCACATGCTCACCATTCTCTTGCTCTAAGTCTGAAGGGCACAAAACGGGCTCCTCCACTTCATCTCCTTGTTTTCCAGTTTGTGCTGGTGCACATCCTTCTCAGCTCATTGTTTCACTGCTAGTCAAGCCCCTCTTTTCTATTCACTTACTTTTGTGTGTCCTGTAGGACTACAAACATAAATACAGATTATTTGGTCAAAAAACAGAATAGAGATTCTTTTCAAACAGAACAGTCCCCAGGATATATCATATGATTGGACCCAAACCAGTTTTAATAAATTTAAGAAGACTGAAGTCACATCGAACATCTTTCCTGACAACAAATTATATAATTAATTTTAAGAAGAAATGGAAAACATTCACAAATATGTGGAGTTAAATACTGTGCTCCTGAACAAAGAAATAAAACTATACCTTGAGACAAATGAAGATGGAAATACAACATACCCAAACTTATGGGATATGGCAAAGAGATATCTACACTCTCATATTCACTGCCATATTACAATATCCAAACTATCGAGACAATATCATGTCCATCAGGAGATAAAATTACAAGGAAGAAAATCCTGTCCTTTATGACAGCATGAGTGAACCTGAAGGGCATTATGCATTAGGTGAGAAAAACCCAAAGATCAATGATTTGCCACCTCATTTATTTGTGGAATTGGAAACAAATATGCACTTGCAGAAACAGAGAATAGAAAAGTGGTTTCCAAGGGGCAGGGGAAATAGGGAGTGTTGGTAAAAAAAAAGTTATTAGATGCCTAGTATCTGAGGCTATAATTATAACATGGTAGCTATACTTGATAACACTGCATTGTGTAGTTGAAATCTGCTGAGAGAGTCGAGTTTTACTTAAATGTTCTCACCAACAAAATAGAGGTAAATATGTTAGGTGACGGATGTGTTAATTAACTCAATGGGGGGAATCCTTATGCGAGTGTAACAAATCACCATGTTGTACACTTTAAATATCATACAATTTTGCCAATTATACCTCAGTAAAACCTTAAAAAAAAGAAAGAAAGAAAACACTGCTTATATAAAGCAATTTGTATGTTGGTAGATCAACCTGCAGTTCTTTGTGGGAAAAAGGTGTCAGAGCATGAGGTTCTAAGCAACCCCAAGAACTCCTACCTGAGAGCAAGTTTCTGTGCTTAAAATGTCTTAAGACTTTGTAACCTACCACCCACCTCTTCTCTTACTTGGAGATGACCATATCCTCCCAGCACTTAAGTCTCCTTAGAACTCTACTGCTGGGGCTGGAGTGATAGCACAGAAGATAGAGTATTTTCCTTGCACACGGCCAACCCGGGTTCAATTCCCAGCATCCCATGTGGTCTCCCAAGCACCACCAGGAATGATTCCTGAGTGCAGAGCCAGGAGTAACCCCTGAGCATCGTCGGGTGTGACCCAAAAAGCAAAAAACAAAAATCAAAAACAAAAATACTCTCTACTTCTCTTAGAGAAATGCAAATGCCTCTCCTGGTCTCCTGCAGATCAGCCTTGGGTTCGAAGAGGCAAACTCTGCTCCTTTCTCTCTGCTGCGCAGGCTGCTGGCAATGCTCTCAGCTCCACTTTCTACCTGAAGCCAATCAACTAAGGTGTTTTTCTAAGCAGAGCACGTTCCTTCGAGACAGAACGCTGTCAGGCGTTAATCCATTTTTACTGCAGGTCATGAAGATGTGCAGGTTTCACGTGCCTGCAGGCGGGGATGCTGCCTGAATTTAGGGGCGTGAGAAGATGAAGGACAAGTAAGAATTAGAAGGTGGGGGAGAGCAGTGGGGAGGCCACAAGGGCTGAACCACAGGGGTGAGGGAGCCATGGAGATGAGGACAAAGCAGGAGAAAGAGACCGTGGCACCCCTGCCTCCACACACACACGCACACACACACTTCCCCAGAAAACCAACTGCAGTAGTTCAAAAACCCCTTTAAGGCATCTTCTCTGATGCTATCTACATGTCACTTCTGTCTTTCTGTCCATTGAGGAGTGGTATTATCCAGAACAGTCACCGTCCATGACCTGCTCCCTTTGTTGTTGTTGTTTTTATTTTGCTTTTTGGGTCACACCTGGTGATGCTCAGGGGTTACTCCTGCCTCTGAACTCAGAAATTACTCCTGGCAGTGCTCAGGGGACCTTATGGGATGCTGGGAATCGAACCCGGGTTGGCTGCATGCAAGGCAAATGCCCTACCTGCTGTGCTATTGCTCTAGCCCCAGACCTGCTCCCTCTTAGGTGAGATTCTCAGTGGTGCTGAAAGTCCAAGTTCAATGCTCCAAATAATGTCAACTTCACATCTCTCATCCCTTGTCACCAAGCCTGTGTATCTCAGTGTGGAATCAGAGATGCGCCAGCCCTGGCCAGCCCCTTCTCTCTGCACGCTCAGTGCCGCTAGGGTCAGAGCACCCAGGTCGGGCCAGGAGCCTCCGAGGCCCCGGCTGAGCCTGTGGCAGCTTTGATTACAGGCACACTTTCCTCCCTGCTAGTTTTCTGTGTCTCCTTAGCCTTCTTTGTTTCTGCAAACTTGGGCTGCTGCTAGCCTACACTGAGTGTCAACACATTACAGACCACCCTTACCCCACAGGGCTCCTCAGAGTTTGGCTAGAGGAGCCAGAATGAGGTTCAGTCCCTGACAAACCAAAGTCTGCAAAGTCTGCAAACTGCAGACAACTGAACAGGGTCGTCAGGAGCTGGAGAACCTAGACGGCTAATAGGAAACCTGATGCTCTGGTGAATAGAGCTAAATGAATACAGGTCTTTTCTGGCTCAGGAATTCAGCGGGTCAAAACACAGAATCCTACAGGGGAACCCTGCCTCAACTGCACAGGAGGGAGGCAGAACATTAGACTGTTACCTTTGCTCATGAATTGGGATTCTGCAACCTGCCCTTGCTGTTCATAAATGGAAAATAAGAACTCTCACCACAGAGAGGGTTCACACACACACACACACACACACACACACACACACACACACACACTCTGAGGCTTCAATACAAGCAGCCTTAATCGAGTCCATCATCCACCCCCAGCCCCAGGTGGTAGAGCAAACAGTGGAAGGGAATTAGAGAGGAGGGGACCACAAGTCTGTGCTCATGTGAGAGGGAAGAGGCCCCTTCTCTTGGTGGTGATTCAGCCTGGTGAGAAGCAGCCCAGTTTAGTGGAAAGGGGTAACCGCCCCCCGCCCCCAACTCCATACACTTCACTTGACATATTGTGGAGGGTGGGGGGCAGCTTAGCAGGCACATGATGGCTCTAAGAAATCTGTCACTGCTTTGAGAAATAAAGAAAAACAGGAAGTGCTCTCAGCAAATAGCCAAATAAGATTTCCTGTGTACTCTGAGGGTTTGCAGCTGTTTTCAGCAGAGGAGGGAGGATCAGAGATGAGTGTCATGGGGAAGGGGCTCTGAGGTGGGCCTCGCTGTCCCGGCTGAGTGGTCCTGGCTGAGTTGGGGTAACACTGTGGGGCTCAAAGAACCCAAAACTCCTTAGGGACAGGGTGTGGGAATGTGGAGAAGGAACTTGACTGTCACACTCTGAATGGATGTGTGTGTCTCAATGAGGTAGAAATTGGTATCTCCCTTCCCAGGGACCTCACCCCTGCTCCTCCTGTCCCTCATGAAGCATAGACGAAGGTCAGAATTGTCCCTCTTTGGTGACCTCTTATGTGCTAAAGTGTGGGTGCACATATGTGCACCCGCTGGGCACATGTCAGTCTGTGGTTGTGTTTGTGTGTTTTTTTCACAGGTGGCAATGTCCACCTATGTCATTCTGAGTACAGGCGTGTCTATGTGTGAATGTGTTTAGTTGACGGGATAAGGTCTGTGGGGAAGTCACGTGTCCTCCTCCTCCTCACCTCTTCACTCATCCTGAATCCACACTCTGCTCCGATTACTAAGAAAGAGAGAGAATCCTCCATAACGAGTTGAAGGGTCAGGTAGCAAGGAGAAGTAATTGCTGTGGGTGAGCCCTTTGCTCTAAGGATTCTGGGAGGGGAGGGGGCTCACATCACACTCATCTTGCTCCAGGTAGAGGCAGAACCCAAAGAAGTGGCAAAGGTAAGTGCGATGCAAGTGGGCAGGAAGCTGTGTGACCCAGCAAGGCAAGACCCAGGTGAAGGCATTGACCAACCCAGGGGCTGGAGCTGCCAGGAGTTTAGGCTCTGTGGCAGAGCTGAGAGCTTAGCAGTTATCAGAGGACTGGAAGAGTCAGGAGGCCAGGAGTGAACAAGATCTTTTCTCCCCAGGTGCCTGGCAAGCGGGGGCCTTGGTTTTCCCTAGTCTCAGAGTTCATGGTCATTCCAGACAAAGAGCGTCTTCAGCAGAGACTCATTCACATCCTCACGATGGTGGTTTGGGGGACTAGAGAGAGATTAGATTCTGATTAGCACCTTGCCGAGACATGAGCCTCCAGTGAAGAGGTAAAATGCAGGGAAGTGGGGTGCGAGGTAGCTGGGAAGACCCTGGGGGGTGGGATATAGACTTGGGGGTAGGGGAGAGCATATGTTGAGGTCACCTATAAAGATGACCCTTGCCTACTGTCATCCTCAGCGTGCTGTGTCACTTAGATGGCTTCTTTGAAATTTATGCTCACGTAATCCCATTTTTATTATGCACTTAATCACAGGAGGGAAAAGGGGGAAAAAAGAGAGAGGAGAGCTGCATGCTTCTATTTCATTTGCTTAATGGAGCGCTTAGAGTAAGGGAGAGAAGGCTCCCTAATCATTTATTTTAGTAATAGGAGTTCTATTCCAGAGTTGTGACTGTGCCATCCGAAGCACTCTGCCCAGGGACTCTGTCTTTATCTTCGTGCCTGTGAACAGAGTCAGATGTGCCTGCAAAGCCCCATTGTCTTCTGGGAATGCAGATAACGGCCGTGACCGGAAAAGCCGAGCTGAGGAGAAATGGTGGCGTGTGCTCGGAGTCCTGTCAGGATGCAGCCTTAATTCCCTTGGTGCTCCAGAGTCTGTACCTGGGCTGGGGGCTGGGGACCTCAGACAGCACTTCCGGTCTCTACTGTGAGTAGCTGGCTTTTCTTTCAACCCAATGCATGTCTGCATGACTGGTGCTCTTGTGGGGTCTGTTTTCAGCTCACAGTCTGAAGAGAAATGTTTCTTCTCTAACCTTCTGGGTAGATCTTTTTAGACCCTAAGTCCACATTTCTTCTCCAACTGAAAGATGGTAATGTGCTCGTTGGCACCAGCCATAAAGTAAGGCTTTAACCAGCCTTCAAATCCTGGTCCCATGTGGGTCACGCTATGGATGCTCAGTGGCCAGTGGGCAGGGCGGGGGGGGGGCTGTGTGCCTGGGAGGAGGAGGGGGAAGAGCTCGTGTCCCACCACCAGTCACTTGTGAGGCAGCTGGGCTGTCCAAGCTTATCCATCCATCAAATGGACATTAGAAGAAGAACTGTCATGAGGACTAAGTGAATGTATGTGTGTGTCATGAATGAGGACCATATTTCTATAATAAGCAAGATAATTCTATTTTACCACTTATAAATATTCATCTTATGTGCATTTGTTCTCATTTGAGTTCATTTGTGTATGCTTACAAGTAAATTCTATTTAGGCATGTGTGTCTCTCTATATACACGCTTATATCTTAGTGGCTTGGATATAACTGTATCTGGCTTTGCTCATTTGACTGTATCTATAACACGGAGCTTGCGACAGTGAGTGGCTCACTGGCCGATGGTTCTAGACTGGGGCCCTGTTTGCAGACTGCCTTGATCCTTGCCAACGGCAAGCCCCAGTAAATAGGGGCTGTTGTTGTTGCTAATGAAATCAGCGTGGAGCAGGTCAGGGCCCAGACATGGAGGCGGAGGGAGAGGAGACAGGCTCTGCCTCCCTGATGGGGTGGGGTGGGGGTCTGGGCCCAGCCGCCTCCCTCAGGCTGCCTTTTACAGAGACTCGCAGCCCCAGCGCCTCAGCTGACTCCAGGCCTGGCTGTGTGTCCCCACGCTTATCGACCGGGGAGGCGTCAGACTGAGGGGGCTGTTTCCTTCATGAAAGAAAAATGCCTGGCTCTGAATTCCCGCTGGTGCGAGACAGAGGAGGAGTGGGCCGGAATGGGAGGGAGCTTAGAGGAGGAGGGGGAGGAGGGGAGGAGGAGGAGAAGGAGGAGGGGTGAGGAGGAGGGGTGAGGGGGGATGATGGCTGGTGTTCCACCCTGCAGACAGGCACACTCTGCCTGGGGGGTTTCTGGGTGCTGGATCCCGGCCAGAAGCCAGACAGTCAGCATGTATCCATACATGCATGTGTCGGAGGCAGAGGGCGGGGGGGGGGGGTTGGGGGGGGTCTTCCCTCCTGAGATGGGAGAGGACCCACTTTCAGAAAGGCCTCCCATTGCCTTAGGACCTTTATCCTAGCATCCAGGTGTCACCATCCAGGCTTAGTGATTTCTTGCTCAGCCTCCTGAGGATGACGAAACCACAGACTTCGCAGGGTGCACAAAGGCCATGTTTAGCTGGGGCAGAAGCTCCTGGTCTGACCATGGACCCTAACAGCCATTTTTGGTTCTAGATGCAGATGGTCCCAGACCTAAAGATGCTGTTTGGGCCCTCCCAGATGTGGGAGGCTGCATGTGGGCATGGTGGGAAAATGGGAGGGATGCCCAGAGAAGGGAAAATGCTCTGCAGAGGGTCCAGACTGCAGTGGCAGCAGACAAGCCCACTGGACCACACAGCCCCATCGGTGCTACAAGGTCTGCATCCCAGGGGAGGTTCCCACGCGGGGTTTGTGGTGATCCCAGTGGGAGAAGCACCGCTCAGGCCACAAGAACTTCTGCAGGCTGTGCTCAAGACAGTAGCACCTGGTGTGGTGTGAGGCCGACAGGAATGGAGGCCTGCCTGAGGGCAGCAAGGGGCGAGGTCTCTAGAATTGGCCCATGTAACGTTTGTCACCAGGGAGGGCAGGGCCGGGGGGCGGCACAGTGAGATGCATGTGGCAGACCCAGGAGAGAGCATGAGGGAGCTCCTTGAATAGATCCCAGACCCCACAGGCCCACAGTCCTTCCTTCCAGTCAGGACTGTGTAGAAGACCCTGAAGATTCAAGAAATTAGTAACTGGGGGTGATCTGCTGAGGGTGGGAGTCCCCCTGTCTTCTGCTCCTTGTGTCTGCACCCTACAGCTCGCATGGTGTACAATGGCCAACCCCAAGTGCAGACAGAACATGCACCAGAGGGCCTGGAAGGTGGAGAGAAGGTGATGGGTGAGGTGCAGCTTTTGACCTGGGTGCATAGAGGTGAAGTCCTTGGGATTTCCCTTTACTCTTGTAGCCCAGGCCCAGCAGGGAAGGAAAAACTACTAAGTCTGGACTAAACAGCCCCAGTTCAAACTGGTTCTCTCCAGCCAAAGGACCAAGAAGCAAGCCACTGGGCAAGATGGGAAATTCTCAGACTAGAACCACAGGAAAGACTGTAGTCTGCACTCAACCACCAAAGACCAACAGGGGCACGGGGGGTGGGGGAGGGAGAGCAGCCTGGACATCTGCTCCCAGCAGGATGGATTGGGGGGGCCTCTGAGTATTTGGATAATGTCAGTGAAGTTCACAAAAAGCACTGCACATACACCTCCAGTAGGCAGTAACCAGGGCACCCCCGTTATTAGGTCATGTCAGTAGAAGTCCACCCCAGAGAAGTCTGGATGTCCCTTCACTAAGAAGTCTGACCACTTTAGGTTATCATGGAATGTGAGGGGGGCCTTGACGGTAATGAGACAGCTCACCCTCTCCCTGCCACAGCCGGGCCCAGAAAACCAGCAGAAACAGGAGAAGATCCAGAGCAGGACATACAAATACAGCAAATGGCCAGATAAAGGCATCCAGAGGCCAGAGGGAGATACAGGGGGTAAAGCAATTGCCTTGGACACAGCTAACCCTGGTTTGATTCTGGTACCACCAGGACTGATCCCTGAGCACAGAGTCAGGAGCAAACCCCAAGCACCGCCACGTGTGGCCCCAAATCAAAAGAGAACATTTAAGTGGAATAAAAAGCATTTATATTTGACCAGCTGCACATGCTAGGGGAAAAGGCAGCTCAGATAGAGAAGGGAGCACCAAATAAAGGGTGTTGGGAAGATCCGCCCAGGA
>JAOXYA010497388.1:0-14829 GCA_028565675.1 Sorex palustris | reverse complement strand
GGATTCCACGGGATGTCAAAAGACCGTGTGGCCGCCCACCTACCAGATGGTCAGACTTCTTCATTAAGATCATGAACGATCGGTTTGAGGCTCTTCATGTTCCTAGAGGGAACAGATGCCACTGGGCTACACTAGCACACGACAGGGACAAATGGAGACGTTACTGGCGTCCGCTGGAGCAAACCGACGATTAACAGGAAGTCAAGTGATCAAGTGAATATTTACTCCTGGGCATCCATCATATTTACCTGACTTATGCCTCAGTTGCCCTTAGTTCCTAGCACTCCAAAAGCAGGGTCCTGAAGAAGGGACTGCATGGACTCAGGGCAAGCTGTGAGCTACCTTGGCATTGAAATGGGCCAGGCCAAGTGTCATAACACTTTACTATAAGTCAAGAACACGATCATGGACAAATTCTGTCATGATCCAAAAAGAGGCAACTGACTAAGGACCCTGCTGGGGTTAGGAAAGACTAACCTGGCCTGAGGACTATGGTCTGGGATCTGTAGCAAGATGTCCCCAGGAAGAGCCAAACTTTCAGCTTGATATATCTCTTGCTGTGTTTATACAAGATGACATTGCTAGAAATATTATAAGAAGAAAATTTACTTGACTTTTTAAATGTATTACTAGCTGAGGAAGGACAAGGCAACAGACCCTGGACGGAATCCTGCCCTTGAGCGAACCTCCTAGTGGTCTGGAGCAATCTCCTCAGATGAGACTTTTGTCCTTGAGTCCATCTCCTGAAGGAGAGGCTTTTCATCTCTTTGTTGTTATGGCAAAGTTCAACCTCACCTCTGTGCCCCACCCTTCCTGATTTCTGCATAACTCTGCTGTAAGGGGCAAGAGGGGACGAGAATGTCGAAAATGAGACGCTGAAGATGTTGGAGCTGGAAAGTCGATGACGAGACGTTGAAGATGAGGAAAACTGAGGCTTTGGGACTAGAAGGAGAACCGGATGGTGATGACGACTGGAAGCAGAGGACGATGGGACTATGCTGCAGCGAGGAAGAGGATATAATGAAGGAGAGGACTTGGAGGTCCACGAGGAGAATAGGATGATGGAACTCTGACAACTGTGGCTACCACCAAAATGACAACTGTGACTGGACCGTGAGGGAGAGATCGGAACATGCAGGGGAGGAGAGAGGAATAAACTGACCACCACTGACCAGCCAGGGGCCTGGTTCCTGTTTCTCCATTAGTAACCTGTTCTTTGCCTGTCGTCCGCTCCTGCCATCATCCGATCTGGGGAGATGACGCTCGGCCAGTGAATGTTCAAGTTGTCCATGCCCGCATGCTTTTCCCTCAGAAACTTATACCTCCTGTCCCCGACACTCTGTCATCTCACATACCGCACCCCCACATACACACACAATGCACATATACACACCACACACATACCTATGACCTATACCACACTCACATACCACATACCACACTCACACACATACCACACACACACACACACACACACACACACACACACACCAGGCACTCATACTTCTTTTGTGGCTACAATGCTAAGGCCTCTAATAAAGGGAAACTTTGGAAAAAATTGCAAAGTTTCTCCAGAGGGATCATAATCCCTGGATTAAAAATAACCAGTCTTATAACATGCAGAATCACAACATATTGTGGAACCTCATTGAGACGCGGCATCTGCCGGGATATTAATATTCCCTGCGTTTCTGCAATCAGATGGATGTGTGTATTTAGAAGCTGCTCCCCACCTGGGCCAGGTTTTGCCTGAGTCACTTTGTTGACTCACACCCTGAGCCCGGATGTGGCTTCTACCGGGGGTTGTTTGCACAGACAGGCTATTGCAGTGCCCCAGGACAGGCCAGCACCTGGCTGTGGTCCAATGCCTGCCCCTGGGCACCCCTCTGCACTGCACACACTTTGCCCCAAGGGAACCTGTCCTGGGCCTTTGTCCAGACGGGCAGGTTGCATCAGGGACTTACACGAAAGGCTGCACCCTGAATCCATTCCTGAAAGGTTGTGCCTCAAATCCATGTCTGGGAGGTTAGGCCCAATTCCATATCTGGATGGCCACACCCCAAATCCATTCCTGGAAGAATGCATCTGAAATCTATATCTGGAAGGCTGCACCCCAAATCCATATATAAAAGGTTAGGCACCAAATCCATACATGGAAGGCTGCACCCCAAGTGGAAGGTTGTACCCCAAGTCCATATGTGGAAGGCTGCATGTCAATCCACACCTGTATGTCAATCACAACCTGAGTCCATGTATGGAAGTTGGAGTCAAGCTGGGAGGGAGCCCCCAGTCCCCCTGGCCCCAGGTGGCCCCTGACTCACGAGCAGGCAGGGACCCTCACTGTGAAGCACAACAGCTGTCAGGCAGGTAGGGGACCCCGAGGCTGAGTGTCAGAGCAGGTGGGGACAGGCCAACGTGTCCTGCCTCAGCCCCGTGTTCCTGCCTGAGTCCCGCCTGGAAGGAGAAACAGCACCCAAGAGCCTGGGTCGCACTGGTACCGGGCCTCGGGCAGCTTCACTGACCTCTCAGAGCCGCAGAGAGAGTCGACTCTGACTGGTGCCAGCAGTGCCCACTGTGGCACCTGTCTCTCAAGAGGCCAGTCAGGACAGAATCCGGAGAGGGAGCCAGTAGGTCCTCACTGGGCTGGGCTGCAGCAGGGGTGGGATATTCAGCCCTTAGGCATGCCTAGAGGGTCCTTTCCTGCAGCTGCCACTTGCTTGCAGGAAGCAAATCCTCAGGGACGGGGGCACAGGGTGCTGTGGAGGGATGTGACATGGCTTGGGGTGGGGGCACGTGGTGCAATTTGGGGCAGTTTGTGGATATAGTTTGGGGTGGTTCACGATATAGTCTGAGGCAGTTCTTGGATATAGTTTGGGGCGGTGCGTGGATATAGTTTGGGGTGGTTCATGGATATTGTTTGGGGCTCTGTCCAGGTGCAGGTTGGAGCAGTGCCTGGATGTGGCTTGTTGGCTTGTTGTGAGTTTCGGATGGTGCATGGTGAAGTTTGCGGGTGACCAGATCAAAGTTTGAGGTCAAGCCCCTAGTTCCAATGCTGTTATCTCTTGGAAAATTGATATAAAGGTTTAATTATCAACAGAAATCCCCTCTATTTCTCCACTTAACTGAATTCCAGAGTAAGTAATGCATTTGCTCCGATGCTCGTGTGCTGAGTCAGCGGGATCTCGAGTCTGAGACCCACTTAATCCTTCTAATTAACTGACCAAATGTGGTCTTGACCATGCTGAGGACACTCACCCCTTGTAGCAGCTAAAGACCTTTTGTGAATTCGCAGAGCACTTAGACACAGAACCATTTTCCTGACAAATTATCAGGGCATTTCCCAGTGGAGGCAAGAACCTCATTCATTTCCCCAACAATTAAAATCAAATTAATTGAAAATATTCACATTTGGAAATTAAAACCCAACATAAATTTAACAATTATAAAATTGAGATAAGTATTTCTATATGTACCTATAAGAATGCTCTAAAATATTCCACATGAATACCTTCTAAAATTATTTTGAAATTCTGAGACAGTAGTAGATTATAATATAAGGAAATATTTTAAAGGTAATAGAAATCATTTGAAAAGTATTAAAACTCTAAAATATAGATATGGGTAGATGAATAGGTAGATGGATGAACGTGTGGAGGAGTAATAGATCAGTGGATAGATAAATAAGTGGAGAGATGGAGGGATAGTTGGATAGATAAAGATGGATGAATAATACAGATGGAAGAATGGAAAAATGAGTTGACAGACTAATGTATGTGTAGATGGGTAGATGGATGGATGAGTGGGTGGGTGACCATACAGATGTACGTATGGACGGACAGGTTGGTGAATGTGCGTGCGTGTGCGTGTGTGTGAGTGTGTGCATGTGTGTGTTCGCACGTGTGCATGTGCGTGTGTGTTGCTTCTGTGTGTATGTGTGTGCGTGTGTGTGAGTATGTGTGCAAGTGTGTGTGTTCGCATGTGTGCATGTGCGTGTGTGTTGCTTCTGTGTGTATGTGCATGTGCATGTGTGTACGTGTGTGTGCATGTGTGTGTGTGTTTGTGTGTGTATGGTGTGTGTATGTGTGTGTGAGTGTGTGTGGGCGTGTCCTCACAGTTGAGTCCTGTCTGCAGCTGAGGGCTCTGCCTTACGAGCCAAGGACTCTCGGGAGAGCTGGTGGGTAGAAGGTTGGAGCCTCAGGCAGGGTGTGGACAGAGTCCACTGCCCTGCTGGGGCCAGGCGGAGGGGCCAGTGGTCCCCAGGCACCGGCTCTGCTCCACTGGGTTTCTGCCCCTTGCCTCTGTCGGCGTCCTCTGGGCTGGGCAGGGGTCCACCTGGGCCTCAGTGGGCAGCACCAGGGCCACGGGAGCTGTGCTGGGCAGGCGCCTTGGACGTGCTGGGTGTCCTCGTGAAGGGGCTGAGGCCTCCCTGAGGCCTCAGTGTGAGCATGCCCGCCTGCAGGACGCTGGGCGCCGGGGAGCGCTCATGTGCATCTCTGAGAGGTGCAGCTGGCCTGGGTTCGGCTCCAAACCCCCGAGTGGGCTGGTGCCTTGAGCGGTTTCAAGGCTTTTGTCTTTTATGAGGCAGCTTGGGGAGCTCTGGGGTTAACCTCCCACCTGTCCCACATGCCGCACGAATGGAGGAGAACTTTCCGGTCATTCTACTAACGAGGCCGTCACTGGGACTATGCACCCACAAGGAAACTGCCAAGTCCATGGTGCCCCGAAAGTGAAACTTCCCAAGCCGTGAGGGGAAGTGGCAAGAGGGGTCAGGGAAGGCCGTGTAGGTGGGGGAGGGGCCCTGTGGGTGGCGAGGGTTGATTGGGTGGGGGTGGGGTGGGGGGAGGGGCAGTGCCCAGGGCACACCCTTGCTGGCCTTCCTACCCAGACTGTGGCAGGCGGCCCTTCCTCTCCCTGAGTCCACATCTCCAGCTGCCCAGGGAAGCTGCCGGACGCCTGCTGGCCGGGGACACTCGGCAGCTGGGCTGGTGCTGCCCCAGGGGGGCCAGCGACTGGAGCACAGGGCCTGGCTGAGCCCAAGGCCGCAGGCCCCCCTGGGAAGTCCCAGCCGCCGCTGCCCCAGGGATCGCCGTGAGTGCTGTGTGCAGCAGTTTGTGTGAGGGTCCACTGCAGGCCTGGAGAACCAGGTCCTCTCCACATGCAGGGGGCCAGGGAGGGCAGAGCCTGGCCCATGCCGGGGACTGCACCCTCTCCTGTGGCCCCTGCAGGCGGTGAGACCCTCAGGACTCAGACTGGGGGTCGTGAGCAGACGGGGCTGAGGAACATCTGCAGCCGGGGCGTGGGAGGGGCCGCGCCTTATTATTTCGAATGTCCCTATTTACGGACGCGTCGACAACTTGCTTTGGGGAGGGTGATAATGTATTCTGAAGTGATCTTTAATACTGATATTTCAAAATCTGTTCTTAAATGTGTATGTGTCATCTGTAAAAAGGAAAACAGAAAACCAACGAAGCATCTCCCGACGGTTCCAGTCTCAAGGTGCTGAGTCACTGAGCTTGGCTCCCGCTGGGCTCAGCCCATCCCCTGCCCTGGCTCTGCAAGCCCAGGCACTTGGAGAAGTAGCCGCTTCGAAGCCCAGACAAGCCCCACAGAGTGGACACGGGACTCACGAGTCAGGTAGGGCGTGCCCGGGCTGGGGAGCCTCTGCCTTCGGGAGGGCCAGGACCAAGTGTCGTGGGAGCCAGACCAGCACTATGGGGGTGGCAGGAGCCCTGGTCCCCGAGACTGTCCAGCCGTGGTGCTGCTGGACACCTGCCCAGCCCTGCTTCCTCAGGGGGCTGTGTCAGGGCTGGTCCCAGCTGGCCCAAGGGAGCGGGCTGAAGCTCGGCCCGACGCCCCCCAAGCACTTCTTTTTAAAATGTGATTAATTAATTTATTTTTATCAAATCTCCATGAAATGCAGTTACAGAGCTTTCCTGTTTGAGTTTCAGTCACACAGTGCTCGAACACCCATCCCTCCACCAGTGCACATCCTCCACCACGACTGTCCCCAGTATCCCTCCCCCACCTCCATGGCAGACAGTCTCCCCCAAACTCTCTCTGCTTGTCTCAGGCAAACAGGAAGCTCCCGGCTGCTGGGCTGAGGTGGCTGTGGGCAGGCCCTGGGCCCCAGGGGCTTGCCTGCTCCTCTGTGCTGTTTGCTCAGGTGAGTGGAAAAGCAAGTCCTGGGCCTGGAGCCGTGGGAGGGGCGATCTTGCTGCTTCCTCCCGCTCTTGTGACTGGCACTTGGTCTTTTCCCATCAGGTTGGGCCACTTCCTGCAACAAGGGGTGTCCCTGACCAGTGCCCTGCTCTTAGCCAGCCCAGGGGGCATCACAGAGGACAAAGGGGAAACACAGCCAGCCCGACTCCTCCCTGAAGGCGGCCACAGTCCCCGAGGGGCCCCGTCCCAGTCAGAGCACAGTCTGGCCTGCTGACTGGCCCATGGCCACCCCAGGGTCCTGGCGTCGCTGCAGCCGGAGCAGAGGGGCCCAGTGGGACGGGCAGGGAGGGCTGTTCTGAGGAGGAGGGTGAAGAAACAAACACGACCTGAGCATCACCCCAAAATCAGTGATGTGCCGTCTTGAGCTCAGTTGTATTCCAAGGTGTAGGTGGTGGGTCAGGACCTGTGTGCTTGTGCACACGTGCACACACGTGTCTCTGTGCATGCATTGATCCCAGCTCATTTCAAAGTCACGCTTCTAGAATAACTGAGCCCCTGTCTGGAGCAGCAGGGAGGCTGGAAGCCCGGAAGCCCGGGGCCTAACAGGGGGTCCTCACCTGAGCTCCATCCTGCAGCCCCCCGACCACACCCAGGTCCCCAGCACCAAGCCTGTAGGCTGAACCTGGCGATTGGGGTAGGTTGAGCCCTGTGGGTTGGGTGCAGGACTGAGCCCTGTGCTGGGTGCAGGCTGGCCTTCGAGTTAGATGCTGTTTGACCCCATGAAGTGGGTGCAGGGCTGAGCCCCGTGCTGGGTGCAGGTTGGCCTTCAAGTCAGATGCTGTTTGACCCCATGAGGTGGGCGCAGGGCTGAGCCCCGTGAGTTGAGTGTGGGGCTGAGCCCCGTGCTGGGTGCAGGCTGAGCCTTCGAGTCAGATGCTGTTTGACCCCGTGAGGTGGACGTAGGGTGTGGACGGGTACACGTGCACAGTGGGCTCCATCCCGGCCTCTGTGTGACCTTACAGCCTGTCGGCCTGCCTCTCCCACCCTAGTGCTGGGCCCGTCCCTTTGGGGTGACCTGCATGGCCCCCAGTGCTGCCCTTGGGCCAGACGGCTGAGATGGTCCATGTGGGATAAGCCCAGGTACCAGCAGCGTGGCCTGTCGCCAAGACCCACCTGCTGCGCCCAGAGAGCCCCGGGAATTCTCTAACCACAGAGTGTGAGATTCATTAAGACTCAACTTCCAGCAAGGTCTGGCCCAGGTACTTTCCTCACTGAGGAGCAAGAGTCAACTGTCCAGTTAAAGTTTGCAATTAAATTTTCCTACATAAGATATTTAATTTAGCAGCAAATTTCTCAACCCAGAGAGGCAATTCCCCATGCATCCAAGAACAGAGCAGATTTCCCTTAGGACCATGGAGGAGAAGTGATTAGGAGACAATTTTGCTCGAATCTGAGCTTTCCAGAGTCTGTTGGGAGATCCCCTGGGAACCCTTCCTGCAAAGCGGTGACCGGCAGAGCGTCACCCACGTCTCCAGCACAGAGAGCAGGGGGGAGGCGAGGAGGGGCTGTGGGCTGGAGACAGGGAGCTGGGGAGAGGAAATTTCTGGAAAGGTCTGCATTTTCTCGGCTGTCTTCTGGTGTTCCAGAATCTCAACACTCAGCTTTTCATTGTCTTTGCTTTCGAAGTTTTAACATCTGAAAACTAGGTTGAGGATCTGATGTAATTTAGTAGGTGATGGCTAGGCGGGCGGTGGTGGGAGACGCTTGGTGAGTGGCATCCCCCTCTGAGGGCAGGTACGGACCAGAGCGCCTGTGGGCTGTGGGTCTCCCCGGGTCTGCCTGGCCCATCTGCCTCCCAGAGCACTGTGAAGCCCCCCTGCTCTGTTCAACTCAAGCCAGTCATCGCTACAACAAGGGTGAGGCTCAGCCAACACTCCCGGGGTCTGTAGGGCAGCCTTGGGGGAGGGGGATGTAACATTGTCTTATGGGATGGTAACTGTAGCACTGGATTTGCTCGAGGGGGCACCAGTAATGTCTCCATTGTGAAACGTGTTACTGTTTTTGGCATATCAATAAGGGGGGGAGGGGAGAGCTTGCCAGGCTCTGCCACACAGGCAGGATTGCCTCAGTAGCTTGCCAGGCTCTCTGAGAGGGATGGAGGAATTGAACCTGGGTCAGCCACGTGCAAGGCAAACGCCCTACCCGCTGTGCTATCACTCCAGCAGGGATGGTGACTACGGGGTGAAATTGCATAAATGTGATTGGAATGCGGCATATCCTTCATCCACTTCCTTCCCCTATGCGGGTGCTGGGGATTTTCGGGTCCACGTGCTTGGTGTTTTGAGGAAGAGCAGACGGGAGCGGATTGGTCGGCTGCGTCTCCACCCTGCCCCCAGTCCCCAGTCTCGGGTGGGGGGGCTCACTCCATCTCTTTCCCCTTACTCTCCATTTTAATGGACTGGCTATCGGCACTGAAGTTCAGCTTGTCAGTGCTTGTGCTAACTCGTAAACAAGTTAGTTTTGCTTTTTTTAAAGTTTAACGTGTCAAGTTAATAATGCATCAGCGCCTCAGATCCCTTCCTCTGACCTTGCGTGGTGCAGAGTTGCCCAGAAATGCGCACGTCGGCAGAGATTGGTCCTGAAGTTTACAGACTTTGATGCTGTAAAACATTTTCCAGGAGATTAAAATTTAATTTTGCATGAGGGTCAGGTGTAAAAGCACTCTGGACTCACTTTGACTCGAGTGCACAGGGGAAAGCAGGCCTTCTCCTGGAAAGGGCGGCATTTAACGTGGCATCCTCGGGTGCCCGCCTCAGCGCCCACTGTCAGTCTCCACTTCCGTGTCCCAGGAGATGACAGCAAGCATCAGTGACAACATGGACTTCAGCAGGAGTGGGGACAACAGCTGGGTCAGCCCGGATCCAGGACCAGTTGAGCATAGCTCGGGTGTATATATAGCCACTGGTGCTCAGGGCTCAGGATCACACGTGGTGCCAGGACCAAGTCAAGGTCGCCTGCCTGCATAGCAAGGGCCTTCCCAGGCACCGGCTCTGCAGCCCCTGTAGGCAGACACCCCCACAAGGGGCTTTGGAGACCTGGAGAGCCAGATCCCCGGGGCAGTGGGAGAATGGTCATTCCACCCAAAGGCCTCACAGCTGACTCAGCCGCTGGCCTGGGGTCCCCAGAGACAGGGAGAGGCCACCAGGGAGGCAGGACAGCGGGCAGCCTGGCAATGACAATGCCCTAAATCCATAGGAGCACAGTGTTGGCTTCTTTCCCCAGAAAGCACAGAGGAGAGGAGGGGGTGGGGCAGAGAGGGCCCCTGCAAGCTTGTGCTGGAGTCTGCTGGGCAGACCCCAGGCTCTCTCGGGCAGCTCCCCCACAACGCCCCCACCCCCGGTCATGGGCAGGCCCTGGGCTCTCGGGCAGCCCCTGGCTCTCAGATTCTCCCATTTCTTAGTCCCGAGGATCACACGTGAGACTGAACCACTCGCAGGCACTGGGGTGCAGTGGCCGCAGGTCCTGCCGTGCCCACAGCTCCCCTACAGTAGTGCGGAAGGGGTCTCACTTTTCCGGTGTGTTCTCCAAGAACAGTGAGAGTGAGGATGAGGCCTCTGAAACTATTCTTGCTGTGCTGGGGATGTGAGTTTCTGGCCCCGGGGCTGAGCCCTGAGTGCGGAGGCCTGGTTGGACCCGGCATCACCCCATGGTCCCCACGCCCACAGGGTGGTGACCCGACTGCACAGAGCCAGTGTCACCCACAGATGGAAGATGCTTTTCCCTGCCCTGGCCATCCCTCACAGCTCCCAGGGCCCAGAGAGCTGACCATGGGCTTGACTGTTCCTGGTGTCCAGGCCAGGGAAGCCGGCAGGGGAGGTGATTGGGGTGAAACCGGGCATACAAAATCATGGCTGACTTTATGTATCAGGGTGCCTAAGTTAAAAAGGTAATAATTTAAAAAGTCAGGCCCAGTTGAGAGCAGTCCTGCGAAGTGTCGGACATTGGGCTGGCGTCCACGTGGGTGGGACACCAGAGCCCAGTTTGGCTAGCGCAGAGCGGGATCTCTGCATGTCCGCCCGTTGGGGCTGAGACCCTCACTTGGGGGTGAGCATTGCTCTGCCGGCTTCTGGGGGCTTCGGCTCAGCAGGAGTCACGGCAATGGTGTTTCTGGACCCTCAGCCTGGACTTTCCTCTCGAAAGCCGGACTGGGTGTCCAGACGCAGCAGGACACGCTCAGCAGCGTGGACGGGCACAGGCTCCCCATTCGGCAGAGAAGCACCCAGCCCGATGGAGGGCGGTCCTCTTCATCGCTGGCCAGGCCCTGCTGGGCGGGGCCAGGAGTCTGAGGAGAGCAGCCTGGGTGCCACCTGTGTCCACACCCTCAGGGTAAGTTGCCGCCTCCGGGAACCCAGGGACTTGCTTCTCTGGGTGTCTGCCAGAACACAAAGCGGCCACGTCCGGCCCAGTTGGTCTCTGTAACTGGTGAGTGACTGAGCGTGGAAGCCAGGAAAGGTCTCTCTCCAGTCACCTCCACATCGACGCAGTGTCCAGCGAAGGGCCCAAGGCCCCTTATACCAAGACAGGCCAGGCTGGAGACCAGGGGGAGCTCAGACGAGCCCTGGACATGGCTTGGAGATTTTCCTCCGTGATCCTGGACAGATGCACAGATGAGGGTCTGGGCAGCTCGTGTGTCCATGTGTGTTCAGGTGCATGCACGTGTGTTCCTGCATGTGCATGTGTGCCCATGCATGTGTGTCTGTGTGCAAACACACATGTGTCCATGTGTCTGCACGTGTCTGCACATGTGTGCGATGTGCACATGTGTCTGTGTGCATGCACATATGCATCTGTGTTGTGTGTGCATGCACATGTATGTATCACCATGTGTATCTATGTTGTGTATGCACATGTGTGTGTCCTCATGTGTGTCTGTGTGTACATGTGTGTGTCTCTGTGTTTCCGTGTGCGTGCACATGTGTGTCTGTGTTGTGTGCATGCACATATGAGTCACCATGTGTGTCTCTGTGTTGTATGTACATGCACATGTGTGTATCCTCATGTGTGTCTTTGTTGGTCTGTCTGTGTGCATATATATGTGTCCCTGTGTGTCTGCATGTGTCTGTGTACGTTCACATGTGTGTGTCCCCATGTGTGTCTGTGTGTGTTGTGTGTGTGCACGTGTGTGTGTCACCATGTGTGTCTCTGTTGTTAGTTTTCGTGTTGTAGTTGTGCTTTCCTTGAGGGCCTGATTCTCTAAATATGCCTCATGGTCAAAATGAAGATCCCATCCCAGCACACAGCTCAATGGTAAATAACCAGAACCCCGCAGGGTGAGAGCAAAGATTTAATCTGGAAAACCCGAGTGTTAGCCAGTTAAAATATTTGCATTGTGCAAAAATGATTTCTATAGCAATGGGAGTTTGGAGGCCTCAAAACAATTTAATACTAACATTTCATCTTCTTTCCTAATATATTCATTTTATCTTGATGAGTGGCCAAAAATTCTTGTGATATCAAAAGATATAAATATCAGTGGATAAGTTTTTTTCCAGAAAAACACTTTTATGTGTCAGAAATATGGTATATTGGATGCAGGGTAGATCTTGAATCCAAATATACTTTGTTCCAATTCCAATGCCCAACATTAGATAATATTTTATAATTTAGCAAAGCACTTAACCTCCCTGGCCCTTGCTTCATCATCCTTAAAAGCCCACATTGCAAGAATTAAGAACTGGGCGTGAAGAAGGAGAGCCCGCCCCCATGGTTTTACTCAATACATACTGGTATTTATTAGCATTAAAACTAAGCATACGCCATATTTCACGTCTGTACCTAATTTTGTCTCTGGGTGTAGACGGCCTCTTTCGAAGTGTGCAGAGAGCCCCCACATTCTCCCGTCACCCCCTCTCGACAGTGCCCAAGGCAGGAAGTTTCTGGGAGCAAATGCTCCAGTCACAGCAAAGCCCACCTCTGTGGGCAGATCTGGGAGACCCCGGGAATGGGGGCGGCAGGCGTAATCCTGGGCAAAGCATCGTGAGCCCCTGACCTCTGACCTCAGGAAAGCTGGGCAGGGCAACGCAGAGGGCAACACAGAGGTCAGCGGGCAGCTGCTCAGGTGAGGCCTCTGTCAGCTCAAGGGCCCGCGTGGGGTTGGGTCTGGGCTTCCCTGAGGTGTGCTTGAGTGGAGTCTGCGGTTGGCCCCCAGACCCCCACCTGCGCTGCCCAACTCTGGACTCGCGTGCCGGGCCTCCAAGTGTTGAGTGTGTCCCAGGGACGCTCGGCGGTTTCCGAGCTGCCACAGCGTTCTGGCACCAGAGACTGAGGCCAGAGTCCCAGGGGATCTTCCAACACAGATGCTGCATCTTTAGGGGAAGGAGCGGTCCAAAGCACTCGTGTTTGCTTGCTGTGGGGGCCACATGGTTCGGGGCCTGGACAGGCCCCGCGGAGCTCCACGCCCCTCCCTCTCCCCCCTCCTGCCCCCAGTTTCCTGTCTCCTCAGTGGGAGTCAGCCCAGGTGTCGGAGCCGCTGACCTCAGCCTGAGCGGGCGTGGGTCCGGCAGGGCTTCTCCCATCTGCTCAGATGCAGAATGACTCCCTGCAGTGCCTGAGGTGTTGCCGCCTTTGGCCGGGTTCCACCAGAACGGAGGGGGAATAAACGTTTCCAGAAACTGTCCCCACTCAAGTCGTGCTTTCCGAAGTCTCCGAATGGAGCCGTGGACCACTCAGAGATGCGCAGGAAACGCAGTGCAAAGGAGCAACTAAAAGCCGGAGCAAAGGCCCGTGTGGGCCCCCACCCTCACCCATCTCAGATCTGAGTGGGACCTGCCGAGCCCCTGCTCTGCACAGCTCGTTCCTGGGCGTTACTGCCTGGGAACAGAAGAAAAGCAAACTCTTCTCTGGAAACATCTGGTGACCAACAAATATACTCTCTTTAATTTTCTTTGTTTTTCAGGCTTCTTCCTTCCTTCCTTCCTTCCTTCCTTCCTTCCTTCCTTCCTTCCTTCCTTCCTTTTTTAAATTTATTTATTGAATCACCGTGAGAGCAGTTACAAAGCTGTCGGGTTTAAGTCTCTGTTATATAATGATGAAACACCCGTCCCTTCACCAGTGCACATTTTCCACTGCCAAGCCCCCCTGTATTCCCCACCCCTGCCATCCCACACCCTCCCCCTACCTGTGTGGCAGATGGTTTCCACATTACTCTCTCTCTTTGATTACATTCGATATTTTGACACCACACCCACCGTTATTATTTGAGGTTTTACCCCAACACTCAGATCTGCCGAAAAGGCAACATTAGATCATTTGTTTTCTATTGCTGATTATGAATAGGATATATACTGCGGCCACGTGATTTTGGAATTCTGAAATCTTAATAATTAAATCTGGAGGGATTTCTCTCAAAAGCAGCTGGCTTCTGAGAGTTGTTCCTGAGTCTCTGGGATCATGGTAATTAAGCAGCTTGATCAGGAGCCAGAGAGGCTGTTCATGGGCGGCGATTTGGGGTTTCATTGGGGCGGGGAGGAAAGGGCCAGCTCCCCCATCCCATCAGGCCCCTGGCGTCTCATCACTTCAGGCCCCTACCTGGCTGTCCATTGGCCTCTGGGAGATGGTGGACCCCGAGCCGCCAGGGGGAGCAGGCAGTGGGTCGGCACCTTTTCCTACCTGGGGTGGTCATTTTTTTTTTTTAACAAATACAATTATGCTGGGTCTGTAGCGATAACGCAATTGGAGTGGGGTGTTGGCCTTGCATGCGGCCAGGCCCTGTTTAACCCCTGGCCCTCCATATGAACACCACCAGGGGTGATCCCTGGGTATTGTTGGGTGCAAAAGCAATGGTGCTAGTGTGTGTCTGATGCCAAATCCAGCCCTGTTTCAGGCCTGTGGGCTGCAGCCGCCTCTCAAGACTGGAACTGGGTCCCCTCCCCCTCCCTGCCGCCCCAGAGGCCGTTGCTTTGCTCGGCTGACCCCTTGAGGCACTTGTGATGTGGAAGGAAGCGCACTCGCCCGCCTCGCTGCTACCCCCCTACCCCCAGCCTCATCTTTGGAGACTTGGCAGGCACCCCACCTCTCTGGCCACAGGCGGTATTGCCGGGGCTACACACCACATCTCGGGATCTGGGCCTCCACTGTTGGCCATTTATTTTCTCTCAGCTTTGGAGTCAGTTGTGAGCAACATTGCCATGAATACGGAGTGCAGGGAACTCTGGTTTTAGTCCTGGGGGCTGGTTCCAGAAATAAGTTTGCTATGTCATGGAAACATTACAGCAAGTTTCTTTTTGGAAACCCTCTGTGCTCTTCTGCATAAAGGTCACACGTTCTCTGGCCCCAGCAGAGGGCAAGAATCCCAGGCCTTTCACCTCCTCACCGAAGCTTGGACCTTGGTGATGAGCCTCTAAGCAGAGCAGTGAAGTATCTCTCTGAGAATTCCCTGGTAATTAGTGATACTCATTAGCTTGTTACATGCTGGTTGACCAGTGAGTGTCTTCTTCGGACAAATAGATATGAAAGTCTTTTAGTAACTTTATATGTAGTTTTTGTAATTGAATCTTGGGAGTTTTCTATCTTAGACAATAACACTTATCAGATTAAAGGTAAAGGTAAAGGTAAAGGCCCTCCCGTTGATCGTCGATTTGCTCGAGTGGGCCCAGTAACGTCTCCATTGGA
>JAOXYA010497381.1:0-14830 GCA_028565675.1 Sorex palustris | reverse complement strand
TCCTCCTCTTCCTCCTCCTCCTCCTTTCTCCTTCTCCTCCTCCTTCTCCCTCTCTTTGTCCTACTCCTACTCCTTGTCCTCCCCCCTCTTCGTTACTTCCTCCTCCTTTTTTCTCCTCCTTCTCTTTTTCTTCCTCCTCCTTCTCCACCTCCTACTCCTTTTCCTTCTTTCTCCTCTCCTCCTCCTCCTCCTTCTTTCTACTTGTCCTTCTACTTCTGATTCTCTTTCTCCTTCTTCTACTCATCCTCCTACTCCTTCTTCTCCTCTTTCTTCTTCTCCTTCTCATTTCCATTCTTGACCTCCATCTCCTTCTCCTCCTCCTTCTCCTCTTCATTCTCCTTCTCCTCCTATTTTCTCCCTCTCCTCTTTCTTCCCCTTCTCCTTCTCTTTGACCTACTCCTTCTTTCTTCTCCACCTCTTGCTTCTCCTTCTCCTCCTTATCATTCTTTCTCTTCCTCCTCCTCCTTTTCCTTCTCTTCTTCTCCTCTACTTCTCCTTCTCCCTCTCCTCCTCCATCACCGCCTCTTTTCCTACTCTTATTCCTTCTTTCTCCTTATATTTTCCTTCTTTCTACTCCTTGTATTTCGCCTCCTTTTTCCTTCTCCTTCTGCTTCTCCTTCTCCTCTTCTTCCTCCTCCCCCTCTCCTTCTTATTATCCCCCTCCTTCTTCTTTTTCTTCCTGCTTCTTTTTCTTCTTTTCTCTCTCCTCCTTTTCCTCGTTTCCTCCTCCTGCTCCTCCTTCTCCTTCTTTCTCCTTCTCCTTCTACTTCTCTTCTCCTACTCCTCCTTTCCCCTTCTCCTCCTTCTTGTCCTCCTTCTCTTTCTCCTTCTCCTCCTTCATTATCCTTTTCCTTCTCCCTCTCATTCTCTTCACCTACTGCCCCTCCTCTTTCTCCTCGTCCTCCTATTTCTCCATATCTTACTACTCCTATTTTCTCCTTCTCCTTCTACCTAATCTTCTATTTCTCCTTCTCCTTCTCCTCCTCCTCCTCCTCTGCTACCTCCTCCTCATCCTACTCCACCTGGTATTTCTCCTCCTTCTTTCTCCCTCTCTCCTCCTCCTCCTCCATCTTTCTCCTTACCATTTTCTCTCTCCTCTTACTCGTTCTCCTCCTCCTCCTACTTTCACCTACTCCTCCTCCTACTTTCTACTTCTCCATCTGATTTTCCTCTCTCCCCTTCTACTTTCCCCCTTCCTCATCTTGCAACTCCTCCTTCTTATCCTCCTCCTTCTCCACCAACTCAATCTCTTCTACCTCCTTCTTCTCCCATTTCTCCTCCTTCATTCTCCTTCTACTTGTCCCTCTCCTAATCTTTCCTGTTCTCCCTCTACTTTTCTTTCTCCTTCTCCTTTTCTTGCTCCTCTTCCTCCTTCTCCCCCTCATTCTACTTTTCCTCCTCCTCTTCATTCTCCTTCTCCTCCTCCTACTTCTTTTCCTTCTTCTACTCATCCTTCTCCAATTCCTTCTTCTTCTCCTCCTCCTTTCTCCTTTTTCTCCTTCTCCTTCTCCTCTTCTCCTTCTTCTTGTCCTCCTCCTCCTCCACCTCCTCCCTCCGTCGTCTTCTCCTCCTCCACCTTCTTCTATTCCTTCTTTTCCTTTGTTGTTTTTCACCACCACCTCCTCCTCATCCTCCACCTCTTCCCCTTCTTCCTCTTCCTTCTCCTTCTCGAATTCCTTCTCCTCTTTCTCCTCCTCCTCCTCCTCTGTCATCTCCTCCTCCTCCTTCTTCTTCTCCTTCTGCTTTCTCCATCTCCTTCTCCACCTTCTCCTCCTCCACCTTCTGCTTCTTTCTCCTTCTTCTTAAACTTCTCCTTCCTCTCCTCCTCTTCCTCCTTCTCCTCCACCTCCTACTTCTCCTTTTCCTTCTTTCTCCTATTCCTTCTCCTACTCCTCCTTTCTACTTCTCTTTCTCCTTCTCCTACTCCTTCTTCTATTTCTACATCTCCTTATCCTCCTCCTCCTTCTTTATTCTTCTTCTCCTTCTCCTCCTCCACCACCTTCTCCTCTTCCTCCCCCTCTTCCTCCTCCATCTCCGCCTCTTCCTCCTACTGTTCCTTCTTTCTCTTTCTCATCTTCCTTATTTCTCCTCCTCCTCCACCTTTCTTCTCCTCCTTCTCCTTCTTCTGTCCTCCTCCCCTTTCTCCACCTCCTCCTCCTCCTTCTTTCTCCCTCTCCTACTCGTCATTCTCTCTCCTTCTCTATCTACCTCTCCTTATCTTTCTCTTTGTCCATTTCCTCCTCCTCTTGTTCTCTTTCTCCTCTTGCTCCTACTTCTTTCTCCATCTTCTTCTCTTCCTCCTCCACGATCTCTCTCCTTTTCCCTCTCCTTCTCCTCCTCCTCCTCCTTCTCATTCTCATCTTCCTCCTCCTACTCTCCCCTTTTCCTTATCCTTCTCCTCCTTCTTCTTTCTCCTCCTCCTTCGACTCCTCCTGCTCCTTTTTTTCTTCTGCTTCTCCCTCTCCTTCTCCTTTTACTCCTCCTCTTTTCTCCTCTTTCACATTCCCCTCCTACTCTTCCTTTTTTCTCCTCCTCCTTCTCCCTGTCCTTCTCTTTCTCTTTCTCAATCTCCTCCTCCTTATCATCCTCCTGATTATCCTCCTACTCCTTCTTTCTCTTCCTTCTTCTCCTCTTTCTCCTCCTCCTCTTGCAATTCCTCATCCTCCTCCACCAACTCCTCCTCCATCTCCTTCTTTCTTCTCCTCTTTCTTCTACTCCATCTTCTTTATTCTTCTCCCTGTCCCTCTCCTTCTCTTTACCTCCATTTTCTCCTCCTCCTGCTGCTCCTACTCCTCATCCTTCTTTCTCCTTCTCCTTCTGTTCTCTCTCCTTCTCCTCCTCCTCCTCTCCTTCTCTTCTTCCTCCTCCTGCCTCTCCTCCTTCTCCCCCTCCTTATTCTTTCTCTTCGTTCTCCTACAACTCCTGCTCCTCCTCCTCCTTCTCCTCCTTCTTTCTCCTACTTCTCCTCATTTTCCTTCTCCTCCTTCCTTCTTCCTCTTTTTTCTTTCTCCTCCTTCTCATTCTCCTCATTCTCATCAACTTCCTCCTCTTCCTCCTCTTTTTTCTCCTTCTTCTCCTACTCCTTTCTCCTCCTCCACCTTCTCCTCCTCCTTCACTTCCCCATGCTCCTCCTTCTTTCTCCCTTTCCCCCTTCTCTCTTTCCTTCTCCTTTACTTCCTCCTTCTCCTCCTCCCTTTCGTTCTCCTACTCTTCTTCCTCCTCCTTCTTTCTCCTCTTCTTCCTCCTCCTCTCTTTCTCCTTCTCCTCCTTCTCCTTCTTCCCTTCCTCTTCCTTCTTTCTCCTCCTCCATTTATCCTTACCTTTTTCACCATCCTCCTTCTTTCTCATTCTCCTTTTTCTCCTTCTCCCCCTCCTCCATCTGCTCATTTCTCCCTCTCCTCCTCCTCCTTTCTTCTTCTTCTTCGACTTCTACTTTCCTTCATATCCTCCTCTTCCTCCACCTCCTCCCCATCCTTCTCAAACTCCACCTCCTTCTTTCTCCCTCTCCTCCTCCTGCTCCTCCTTCTTTCTTCTCCTACTTCTCTTCCTCATCCCTCTCCTTGTCCTTCTCCTCCTCCTGCTCCACCATCTCCCCCTCTCCTCCTGCTTTCTCCTTCTCCTTCCACTTCTCCTGCTCCTTATTTCTCCTTCACTTTCTCCTTCTCCTACTTTTCCTTCTCCTCCTACTCCTCCACCTCCTCATTTTCCTTCTTTCCTTTTCACCTACTCCTCCTCCTTCTCCTTCTCCTTTCTCCTTCTTCTCCCTGTTTGTTTTTGGGCTACATCTGTCAGTGTTCAGGGGTTATTCCTGGCTCTGCACTCAGGAGTTGCTCTCAGGAGTGCTCAGTGCATATGGGAAGCCAGGGATCAAATCCAAGTTGGCTGAATGCAAGGCAAGCACCTTACTCATGGTAATATCTCTCCAGACCCCTAAATATTATTACTAGCCTACACTTTAAGAGTATTTCCCCAAATAAATGACAGTACCAAGCACAGTTATTACTCCATTCAAGGACCTGTGCCCAACAGATTTGTCCTTCGATTATTCTCTAAAATCCATCAAAAGGGCAAGAGTCGTTGAGAGAATTAGTACTTATGGCAAGCCCTTTTATAATAAGGATCAAGTTTGAAATGCCAAACCCTGACTTAAGCTTTACTTTATTTAGTTCCATGTTATTTAATGATTTGTCATTAAAAATACTGACATCAAAGAAAGCTGCCCCTTTTACTTGATTTCCTTAAGTACTTCTTTTATGTTGTTCCTATCCTATGCCAGGATCTTTTGAGTTTTGCTTTTGAGGTGGGCTCCGGTTCTCAGTTAGTACAAATGAAGTCTTGGGATCCACCATAGATTCTTGGCCCACTGAACCTAGGTTCAGCTCAAAAGCTTGAGGATGAGATGCTGCTTGGCGCCTGCAGTGTCCAGAATACCGGGCACTGCATCTTGGATGTGATGTGAGGCTTGGGGCTGTACCTAGTGATGATCAGGGGAACAAATTGTGCTGGGATTCCAATCTGAATTAAATGCTTGCTGTTCATGCACCCTAACCACTGTCATATTTCTAGGTTCCTTCTTTGGCTTTTTGTATCTCCTAATTCCTTCGTGTACAGGATGTATATTCTTATAATACACTTAGAATGGCACACACTGCCTGTTGATTGAAGCAACTTCATTGCACTCAAGTGTGTATGAAAGCGTTTAATTTAGGGTATCAAGACTATTTCTACAAAGGCAGAACAAAACCATTACAATCATTTTAAAACATGCCCATTATAATTCATGTGAATTGTTATTTTGTATAAAGGTAGATCTTAGTTCAGTTTTATTTGGAGATGTTCCTACCTAGTAAATATGGTATCTGGTTAAGGTGGAATTCTTAGTGTTCTATCTCATGACCTTTGTGTGTGATTTATGTTTGGTTTCTGATGCTTTATCATCTGTGTGACTTGCTATAGTTCCTTAAACTCTCCTCATCTATAAAGTGAAGAAAATACTATTACCAGTCTTTTAGAGCTATTGAGAGAATAAATGAGATAATAAATATAAAAGAAAAAATAGGGTTCAGATTACTAGATTGAATTTTTAATGTGAACCTTAAAATTATGAATATTAATAGTGTTGGCTTTTAATAATATGTGATAGGAAATATACGGGCATGTCCCTCAAACACACTTCCCAGCAGTAGATATTTTGTAAGAGCAATGTATATTAGGATAGGCTAAAATTGCTGTTATAAATTGACTTGAGATGTGACAGTACAACTATAATAGAAGTTCTTATCTTTTTTCTTCATGTGTTAGTTTGGACTGGAGCAGTAGCACAGCAGGTACAACATTTGCCTTGCATGTGGCTGACGCAGGTTAGATTCCACCATCTCTCTTGGAGAGCCGGGCAAACTACTGAGAGTATCCAGCCCACATGGCAGAGCCTGACAAGTTTCTCATGGCCTATTTGATATACCAAAAACAGTAACAACAAGTCTCACAATGGAGATGTTACTGGTGTCCACTCGACCAAATCGATGAACAATGGGAGGACAGTGCTACAGTGCTATGTGTTAGTTTGAAGGCAGCAAATGATTGTGCTACATACACACATTTCGGAACTCAAAGTGAATGCAGTGGACTGATTCTGGGTGTTATTTTTTTCTGACAAACTTGATTGTAGAGTAGAAAATATTGTAAAGGAATTCTCCTGGGATGTTTTTGCAAAAATGGCATAGTACTTTTCTCAATCTTCTAGACAGAATTTAGTCACATGGCCATGCACCATGCTCCACAGCAATGGACATTGGGAAACATTACTCACTGGAATGAGTCATAGGTTGTACTAACTCAACTAATACTACCGCTTATAAAATAGATCATTTTTCCTTTACTTTCCCCATTTTTTAATTGTGATACAATAACTAACAATACAATTACAGTGACTAACAATATTAATTACTAATAGTTTTAATAGGCAATGTATTATTTTGACCTTTACCCACCGTTAGAATGCCGACTTCCTTCCTTCCACCAGTGTTTCCAGAAACTCTCTTCCATCTACTTCCCTCCCTCCTGCAGGTAAGCTCAAATCTGTAGACCAACTGTAATAAATTAGAATCAAACATTTCTATAAATTTTTAGGTAAGCATAAACAAATTATATAACTTTTCCAAAAATCTTATAAATACCAGAAACTTGTCAGATGAGTCACACGTATTATTCACTATAGCTGCAGGAATTAATTTAGGCATTTATTAAAGCAAGAAATATTTTATAAAATTTAATTTCCCCTTCAACTAAACACACAGTGCATTTCTGTATGTGGCACAACCTCAGAGCAAAGTGATGAAATATTTGCCACAAAGTATGAAGTTGGAAAATTAATGTGATAGAGAAGAAAACTAGAGAACAGATGAAAACCCAGCTTCAACTGGGGAAACATTGCCCTACCATTTCCTTGACACTGAAATTTTCTAAATGGAACCCTGAAATGTCAAGTCACCAATGTCTTCCCAAGTCTTCAGCTTATTAAGTCATTAATGAAAGACAATCAACTCTTTTTTTCTTCTCCCCTCCAATACTCATACTTTTTTTAACCTTTAAAATTTTTGCTTGTTTTGGGCCATATTTGGCAGTGCTCAGGGATTACTACTGGCTCTACACTCAGGGATCACTCCTGGTAGTGGTCAGGGGATCATCTGGAATGTTGGAGATCAAATTCAGGTCAGCCGTGTACAGGGCAAGCACCTTGCCCATTGTACTATTGCTCCAGCTCTGACCTTTAAAATTAATAAAAATTTAAATGTACAGAAAATCAGTATTACTTTGAGGAAAATATTTTGAGCCCCAAAATAATAGCTATAAAGGGACTAGGGATATGGCTCAGTGGTAGAACTTAAGAATCTAAAACCTTCACCCCTAAATGACAACTTGATCTCTTGGTAACATTCTCGAGAATCATATCTAAGCAAATTAATATAGCCACAATAATAAATTATTTCTTTGATCTTAGAGTCTATTGATTTGATTTTAAAGGATTATAAAATTCTATGTGCCTAAAATTTACTTTTTGAAAACATACTTGCAAGAAGATTTTTAGTATACCCATATCATTACTGTCTATTTAAAGCTAGAGCTGAAAATAAAAGCAATTTAAAATTAATTATAAAGGAATCTACTTTTTAAAAACTAAAGACAAAATAATTTCCTTTATCCAAGAGCAAAATATAAGCTTACTTTGATTATAATTACACTACTACCCATTAGCAAAAGAATATACCAAAATTACACTTTCTGGAAAATATCACTTCCTATTTCAAATTAAAAGAACATTTAAACACACCTTCTTTGTCCTTTTTTTTGTGTGTTTTATTTTCTCTCCTGGAATTTTTAAAGCAGAGAATGTGTTTTTTTCTATTTGAACAAATGGGAGATTATTTTCAGTGAAAGTATGAGAGAGGGGGGCTGGAGCAGTAGTACTGTGGATAGGGTACTTGCTTGCATGAGGCTGATTTTGGTTTAATCCCCGGCATCCCGTATGGTTTCCTGAGCCTTGTCAGGAGTGATCCCTGAGTGCAATTTCAGGAGTAAGCCGTGATCACCACTAGGTGTGCCTCCTACCCCCAAATTATTAAAAAGAAGGTGGAAGACAGGTTCAAGCTTCAGTAAGAGTTGTGTTGTATTTTGAAGGATGAGTAGGAATTTTCTAGCTAAGAATTAAATTAGATGAACTTCTTTTCATTGGGATTTGGAGGAAGTCTCTGGTCAAAGTGGTGGTAGCAATAGATGGGAGGTATGGCTAGAAATGGAAGGGAATGGCAGTAAGGTAAGGGTCTGGTGTCAGAAGCTAGTGACTGTGTCCCAAGGAAATTGTCAGGGCAGCTGAGATTATAGGGAGTAACCCATCATCTATAACTAAATTTTTTTATTGCTTTTTTTGGGTCATACCTAGCGATGCTTAGGGGTTACTCCTGGCTCTGCACTCAGGAATTACTCCTGGTGGTACTCGGGGGACCATATGGGATGCTGGGAATCGAACCCAGGTCGGCTGTGTGCAAGGAAAATGCCCTACTACTGTATTATTGCTCTAGCCCCTAACCTAAAATTTTTTAAGTGACATGCTGTCCCCCTCTCTCATGACCTCAGCCAAAGGACTAATGCATGCAGTTAATAAAGCAGAGCCCTGTGCCTATCTCCCAGGGAATTCAAAAAGATAATTCAGAAAAGTGAACTTGTCCTATAAAATTCAGAAGAGAAATTGGTTGTATCTTATTGGGCATGCCAAAGGGCTCAAGGTAAATATTTAAAACACTCTCCTGCCTCGCCTACCATGCCAAAATATCAAAGGTGTGAGGAGGATGTTTGTGACTGAGAAACAGGATCCCAAGGATTTTGAAACCTCTGCAGACAGGCCCAGAAGACTCTGTGTTACTCTACCTGAGACACAAATACAAATTAACCCTTGACACAGTGCACTCTGCCTTTCAGGGCTCTCTCTCACCTCTAGCATCTCATTCAAGCCTGGAGAACGCAGGTGCGAGGCTGACAGACCTCAAACCCATATTAGAGATGAAGAAACTGATATCCAAAGGTTTCCTCCCAAGTGCTACAGGAAAAGTGACACTCCAAAGCCACAACTGGTTTTCTAGACACAAAGGTCAGAAACTTCTCAAATCCAGGACCCATTATGCCTACCTGTCTTCTTCCATAAGCCAGGATGGCTTCTTTGAGGTCCTGGAGTGTGTTTAGTCTCTTCCTGTGTCCTTTGGGGTAAAAGGAGCCTCTCCTCTTCCCTTCAGGCGTCCATGCAGATATGGCTAACCCTTCTGAGTAGAGAATGAGGGCGCCCTTTCTGGTGCTGAACGTTTTAGGGAGAAAGAGGCTCCAAGTGTGCTGGGTGTCACTGCCCTCATCCTGTGCTCGGTTGACCAGGACATAATCTTCTGGGGACTTCCAGTTCAAATAATCCTAGAAAAACAAAGAAACCTTTTGGCTGGACCCTGTGGGGTGAGGCCCATTGACAACAAATGCTGCTTGTGTCAGATTGTGAGTGGTTACCTGTCTTCTCATTTCTTACACCCTGCCAGGAGATGTAATCACCCTTCTTAACACTGAGATTTTTTTCTCCACATTTTAGAACTGGTAGAACCCAAGGCACAGTGCTATATTTTACTTCCAGCCCCTCATGCCCCCACATTTTGGGGAGCATCATACATGCCTGAAGCCTTACATAGTGTGGCATGTAGGTGACAGGCCAGTAAAATGTCTTGGTATGTAAGGCAAGTACACAAGACAGAATTATCAAGGGCAGCAGATAACTTTGAAATTAGACCCGGTCTAGCTGGCAGTTTAAACTGGGAAAAACCATTCCAACCCATCACTTCAGTTGTACACAGGGAGAATTTCTACACATTCCAGATGCTATGTAACATTACCTAATTTGGCTGTTTAGGAGCCTACAGAGTCATACATATCTTGTAAGTAAGTAAATGCCTTTGGCCACAGTGGTCCTTTGAAACTTTACACTTCTTTCTGTAAAACTGGGGTCAGCTATTAGGACAAGCTACCATAACAATGGGAATTGATGTGGGATCCAAGAGTTTTCAAGGTACCTTCCAATAGGTTTTTTTTTATTCCAAGCAGGATTTGAGGAAATAAAATTCCAGTATAATAAGGGAATTTTCCCACCTCTTTAAAATCTCTGAAAATGAGACATTTTGTGGGGTGGGAGAAACCAATATGAAGGACTCCCGTGGGTTGAATTTCAGAAAGTTCAAGGAAACAGTTCAAACAGCAGTCACACTCACAGTGTTTCAACCACAGAGCTGGGCTTCAGAAAACCAGAGCCACCTCTTACCTAGATTCTGATAGAAATTCTGGTCTTGAACCAAACCATTCAGATTCCAGATAATCTGGAGGCTTCTGTGAGGCCTCAAGTAATGGTCCCAGGGGAAGGAAGAAGGTCCCTGGTGATGTGCATATGCCAGGCAAAGGGGTTTTTTCCCCCTGTTGTTTCATCAGGGAGAAGGGAAGATTGACCAGCAGAGCCCCCAACTCTGGTCTACCTTGCTACCAAATCCAACCCAGACATAGCTCAAACCTTAATGGGAAAAGAGAGCACCAATAACACCTTCGTTCCCTAAATGTGCTGTATTCTGCAAAAGACTTACCTCTGGTTCAAAATACACTTCCAGCCTCTGTTTGTTCTGGGCCAACTTGCCATGTCCCCGGCTCAGAAGAGAGAGCGTGAGCATGGTTTTCTGGGGAATCCCCCTCCTCAGAGGCAGCTCATCTGGGTTCTGAAGACTGTGCCTGGATCACACCTCCAGGTGTCTCAGACTTAGCAGCGAGTCCAGGAAGAGCACTGGGATTTTTATGAAAGCCATTTTCCTCCTCATGCAGCAGCTTCTTAATAACAACAACCAGCCCCACGGTTTAGACACTGTGTGTCTGTGCCGTGAGAAAAAAAAATACAGCACAAAGCCAGACTCTTCAAGTTCTGGATGGTCTCCCCACGGCCACCTCCCTCCACCTGCGGGGCCCTGTCCTTGTTGTCACTCAGCCCTGTTGCCCTGTTACCAACCGGTCGCATGCAGCTACAGACCCAGCCCCAGCACCTCCAGCTCCCAGAAGGAGGTTGTTTCCCGGTTGCTATGGCAGCGAGGCAGCCAAGTCCTTGAAAGCCTCGAGTCCCATAGATACACTAAAGACAGTGCTCAGGGGTGGTACAAAGTGCTGAGGGACCTAGAAAATTTCAGGGTGCCACATGCGGGTATTTTTTTTCTTAGTCTTAGAACTCATTTTGCTTCTAGAATGTCTTCTTTTTCCAGATATATGAGTTTGTCACTGTCAAGACACTAAGAGTCTATGTGACCTAAAGAAATGTGTGTGGTGGGCACTGGTGAAGGTACGGGTGTTTCATTGTATGACTGAGATTTAGACCCAAAAGCTTTGTAACTGCTCTCACGGTGATTCAATAAATAAAATTATAAAAATGAAAAAAAAATAGCAGTTCTGTTCTGAGCAATATTAGTGTGGTATCTAAGCAAAAACAGTTAATTTTCAGGATGCAATCTAAATAGCATGCACAGATCAGGAAACAGACTTCTTTGCAAAAGAAAGACCAGTAGTACAGTTCAAAGATGTTGGAATGATTAGATAAAAAATTTTAAAGCAGGTCTTATGCCCAGTGAAGTAAACCATGATTGCAATAAATAAAGCACAGTAAAATTCATCAGTAAAGTGAGAATATAAGCAAGAGCAAGCAGAATTTTAGAACTAAAATGCAAAATACCTAAATTTCTAGTTCATGACATTGACTAAGTAGAATGCTGGAAAAGACAGAAGAAAGAAATCAGTGAACTTGAAAAGATAGATAAACCGTGGTATATAGAATACTGGATGAGGAAATACACTGTAGTTAAAGGGAGTGTCTATGTCCCTTGACCCCAGTATTCAGAGAGGAGAGAAAAGGAAAGGAATCAATGGGGGAAGAAGAAAATGGGAAGTAATGGGTGAACAGGCATCAGGGTTTCAGTTATACTGATGATATGGGACAGTGATTAAAAATTATTAACATTATATTTTAACTGGTTTTGGGTACCACATCTTTGAAATGTTCTCAGCATTTATCATTTTGGACATTAAGTTTGCACTGAAAATATCTGGTCTTTCTTCAGATTTTATCATGTTTACAACCAGGGAAGCCCAGATCCAGAGACAGGCTAGCCAAACACCTCTAAAGGTTGTCCAGTAACTGAACTGAGTCCCCACTTTCAAACCTTTTAAGTTGAATTACAGTAAAATCAGATTAAAAGTCCAACATCTCAGTAGCTCCAACTTTGAAATATGGGTTATGTATCAGACAGCACAAACATCAGTTCATGTTATCTCTGGGAGAAAGCAGTTGTATTTTACTCCCCTTTTGGGGGAAGGGCGGGCAGGGGCACACTCATCTGTGCTGTGCTCAGGGCTTACTCCTGACTCTGTGCTCAGGAGTCACTACTGGCAGTGCTCAGGGAACCCTATAGTGTTGGGAATTGGACCAGGATTAACCCCATGAAAGGTGAGCCTATTTCTGTACAATCTCTGGCCCTATTACCCCCTTTTGGGGTGAGCAGGTCTTTGGACCACTCCTAGTGATGCTCAGGGTTTACTCCTGGTGGGGCTCAGGGGACCATGTGGGATGCTGGGGATCGAACCCAGGTTGACCACATGCAAGGCAAGCACTGTCCCAGCTAGGCTCAGAAAAAGAGACTGACTTTGTCACTTGACAAATATCTATTGAATGCCTATCATGTCTTCTGATATTGGGGACAAGGTGATAAACATGATTTGACTTTAAGAGATTTATAAGTTGATACAAGAGGGAGTGAAAGAGAAAGAAGAAAACATAATTGCCCATTGTAATTATCACTGTGGTAAAAACCAGTAGGATCAAGAGTTCGAGTTAATGTTAAACTATGTCCCTGAGCTACAGATGCTTGTCCACAGTCCAAAGGATAGTTTGTGGGCCCAAATGAGCTCAAAAGGCTGAACCCATGCTTGGCATATAGGAGTACCGAGTTTGAGCCTTGGCATCTTTCAGTCCCAGGGCACCACGAGGAGAAGCTTCAGGACAGTGCCGGAAGTAACCCCAGTAGTACCAGGGCGTGGCATCAGAACAACTGAAAGTAGTGTGACCTGAAAATGATGTGAAATTCACAACTCAGTGTCCACAAATAACATTAATCACATAAAACCATTCAATTAGGCTGCTTCCTTGCTATGGTAGGAAGAAAACTGTGGTTCACTGAGCCTGATACACTTACAGTCAGGTTGGGTTGCCGAACCTGATATATTCACAGTTGGGCCCTTTTTAGAGTGCTTGATGGGTACTAAAATAGACAGTAAGAGGGTCGAAGAGAGCGCACACCAGGGAGAGCACTTGCCTTGCATGTGACTGACCTGGATTCAATTCTCGGCATCCCATAGTGTCTCCCAAGCACCACCAGGAGTAATTCATGAGTTCAGAGTCAGGAGTAAGCCCTGAGCACCACAGGGTATGGCCTCCCATAGAAAGTAAAAAGAAGGGAAGGAAGGAAGGAAGGAAGGAAGGAAGGAAGGAAGGAAGGAAGGGGAAGAGAGAAAGAAAGAAAGAAAGAAAGAAAGAAAGAAAGAAAGAAAGAAAGAAAGAAAGACCATGATTTCTACTCCTCACCCCATCCTTTCTGCTTTCGGCCTAACCCGGGAATGTTGTCCTATGGGTAAAATTTTTTGATGTGCACCAAGAAAATATTTTTTTCCAGCTCCGGAAGGAAGATGAGGGGAGGGGCCCCCAAGCCCTTGTTCCATTCCCTAATTCTATAAGAATTCCCTGCCCCCAATCTTGCTGTCCTGTCCTGCCTGCCTGGAGGGGAGGTTCATTTTCAGCTCTTCCCAAGTGCCTTCTCAGGGCTTGCCAGGTCAGCTAGCGCCCCCTTGGCCAATTCCTCAAGCCGTTAGACAACTCCAATGAGCTCAGTGGGGCCAGAGACGCATCAGGGGTGCGTGCCTTGAGTGCAGCCCACCCTGGTTTCATCTCCAGCGCCACAGAGGAACAGCAGTACCTCTGGGGTCCGAGCACTGAGTCAGGAATACCCAGGGTGTTTCAAACCCGCCCGCCACATCGCATACAAGACACAGGTCCCGGGTGGAGGGCTCGGGGGCAAGGAAATGCCTTACACGCAGATTCCATTCTGAACTCCAACACATCATAAGTGATGTCCCAAACCCCAACAGGGGAACCCCTACGCTCAGCCTCCAGGTTCTGTGAGCATGTCTAGACACACACACACACACACACACACACACACACACACACACACACACACACACACACACACACGACCCCCCGGCGCAGGCCTGCCGCGTATCTGCCTGCTTTTGCGAACAACCCTGGTCTAGGATAGGGTCACTGGTACCGGGACAGGGCCAAGCCTCCCGCGCCGCACACAGGAGGCGCTTCACTGACATCTGTCGGCCAAGAGGTAGAACTGCAGCCCCACCGGCAGCGCCTCGGACCTGGTGGGTCCCCCGTAGAGGGGCTCCCTAAATGGTGGCTCCTCATCTTCCTGCGAGGCTGGAAGGGGTGCGTGGGTACTCTCAGCTTCGAGAACCATGCCTGGCCACATTCATGAAAAAATATCAGGCTCAGAAAGCCGGAGCCATAGTACGGCGGGTAGGTGTACTCGCCGGCACTCCTCCTCATCCAGGCGGAAACCCTCTGAGCACCGGCACAGGATAATCGTACCCCTCACCCCGGCACAATGAGTGTGAACCAACACCCCTTCGCCGCATGAAAAGAAACATTTTTTGGTGTGGGGAAGAGTGAGGGATTTGGGTTACACCTGGCCATATTCAGGTCTTACTCCTGGCTCTAAGTTCAGTAGTGACCCCTGGTGGAACTGGAGATGGGACCAGGGTGGGTGAAATTCAAGCTAGTGCTTTACCCTTCCCCAAAAGACTACTACCCTCCCCCCACCCAAAGATTTTTTTTTGAGCCACACCATTGGTGTGCAGGCTTTACTCCTGGTTCTGTGCTCAGGGATCACTCCTGGCATACTCGGGAGACTCTTTGGGATGCAAGAATCAAACTGGGGTCAACTGAGTGCAAGGCAAGCGCCCAACCCCGCTGTACAATGGCTCCAAACCTCCCACCACCCCAATCTTCTTTCTCTGTCTCCTCTCCTCTCTCCTATCCCTCTTTCTCTCTGTCTCTTTTTTCCTTCCTTTCTCTTTTTTTCCTCTTTTTTTTTCTTTTTTGGGTCACACCCGGCAATGCACAGGGGTTACTCCTGGCTCATGCACTCAGGAATTACTCCTG
>JAOXYA010497380.1:0-28526 GCA_028565675.1 Sorex palustris | reverse complement strand
TTTTTTAAAAATCTCAGGGCTAGGACGAAGGAGACGTTACTGGGGCCTGCTCGAGGCAATCGACAAATAACAGGATGGTAGTGATCGTGATCGTCGTGATAATTTACGTCTGTTTATCTCACTCACAAATATAGCAGAGTCTCAAGCAAAACCAAAACACATATTCCAAAAGATAGCAGGCTGGCCTCTGTCCCAATCTGAGCTGTGGGGAAAAATCAGGCAAAGGACAAACCCAAGCAACAGAGCTTGGTGGAGCAATATCTGACTGGCATAACTGGGAAATCAGAAGCTAAAATAGCTGAAATAAATGATGACACTTCTAGCAACACGCCACTCCCTTCTCTTGTTCCCAGGGAGGATGCACTCATGCTCCCAGTGGCAATGCTAAATGCAATGGTTCCAAGGCCTGTCTGTCAAGCATTCCGAACATAAAAAAGGAAATTCCTTGGCCGGTCTTTTGCAGTAGTGCTTTTTGTTCTTCTCCAAGGTTAATATTTCCTTGGGTATCTGAAATATAATATTCTGAAAAGTCAAAACTGCAGCTCTAAGACTATAAGGAGCTCTTCTCTTAGTTTCCATAGAAACAGATGTCAGATTAACAATAAAGTACAGACACTTTGAAGGAGTTAAAGTCTTGCTTGATAAGGAATTCAGTGCTGTCAACCACCTGTACCTGGGGCTCTGATCTAAACTGACACACAGACACGCAGAGGCCCTGCCCAATACAGCAGGGGCACATCCAACCAGAAGTCAGTCCCCCGGGGCTCAGTGGCTTAAAGTGCCTGCCTGGAGAGCACATGGTCACCAGCTATCCCTGGTGCCACCACATACCCTAGGAGTGATGCGGGAAGCTCTGATGTCTCTGACCCCCAGTACCAAAGGTGATTTATGTCAGCTGCACACCTCAGCCCGTGTGTGTAAATACCCCAGGGTAGGGGTGCAAGCCTCACACCAGGAAGTGAGATGCCTGGAGAGTTCAGCAGGCATTACGACCAGTTCTAATGACACCCAGCTACATTGCACAGTCTAAAGGGAACGAACATGCACCACAACTAGAGAGCACCCTTCGCGTGGGCGCACGTGCAAGAGCCTCAGTCTTCACAGCAGAGGGAAGAGGGGAAGTGGAGAAATAAAATAGATACAGTTCAAAAATAAGTTAAATTTTAAAAGCTTTTAAGCTAGCCTCTATAATGCCCTTATCCAGATGAGAAGTTAGTTTTCCTGCTTTGATACGACAACTCAAAAAAAAAAAAAAAAGAAAAACAACTCCCAAATCATTACCAGTGCATATCCAGAAGGAAAAGATGGTTTCCTCCAGTCAGGTTTAGCCCGACTCCTCCAGCCAAGAGAGAGATCAGCATGACCTTTGGAAGAAAGCACGGCATTAGCTTCCTGCAGGAAGGGTCTCACAACACGTAGCTCCTGTCTCAGGTTCTCATAAGCCCATGATCAATACAGATAAGCATGCTCCTAGCAAATTTTTTGTTGTTGCCATAAGTGTACCGTATCACAACTTGGAGAAGCCATCTCCCTCGCTTCCCCGTCGAGAAGATTCTCACTTCACCTTATTTCCTGAATCAGTCTCAAAGTACTCATTGTACGCATGCCAAGATACACTAATATTACAATTTAGACCACTGGGGTTTGATTAGCTCAATACACTCCCAACTTCCCAGGGTCCATCTAGCATGTCGGTGTCCGCTATCACCCATCATTTCATTTTCCTACTGTATTTCCCTGCCTGACTGGGGCTAAGGCACACTGGCATCAGTGCATAATCATTGCACCCTGTGTCTCTACATAACCCTGGTACACTGTTTTTAAAATTTCACAGAATGGTCATGCCCACTTTTAAAAATATAATAGCTGGCATAAAGTCTGTGGCAATTACACAGGGGAATACGGTACTAAGGTGTCTGAGTTCCTTCACACTTTCCTTCTTGTTACTCCACACCAAAATCCCTCCTATCCTTCAAGGCTTGCCCCCTCCACAACAATCCTCTTGATCTGAACCCGTTCCGCACTTAACTCTCCTGCTACTTTAGTCTCTCTGGCATAGCTGCACACTTTGGATGTGTCAATAAACTACTGACACCTAGCACAATCATGGCATGAATTCTTTTTGCTCTTATTCATTTTTTTTAATATTGGGGGGCTGCACCCAGTGGTGCTCAGTGGTTACTCCTAGCTCTGCACTCAGGAATTACTCCTGGCAGTGCTCAGGACACCATATGGGATGTCAGGGACCGAACCCAGCTCAGCCGTGGGCAAGACAAATGTCCTACATGTTGCAATATCACTCTAGCCTGAGTATTTTTTAGCTGAGTCCCTCTATTCAAATTCTCTGTATAACTGAGAATCATCTGCTCTTAACTCTCTTAACTGAGTAGATACGATGTGGCCAGCTCATACCTGAGGGCCCCTGGAGCTGTTGAACTCCTCCACCAAGTCCATCCTCTGTTTGGGGTTGACGGAGCCATCAATGGTGGCGTAAGTTAGTCCCTGTCTCTTAAGGTGCAGTGCTACCACTTTGAGCATGCTGGTCCACTGAGAGACGATGACACTGGACAGAAGGACAGACACAAACACACATGCGCACACACACACACACACACACACACACAATTAGAGGAAATAAACTCCTCTGCAGGACTCTCATACCCCTGTTATTCTTCAGATTCAATTACCCCACGTGGAGGGATGAGAAGAGGCCTCCTCTAACCCAAGGACCACACACATTACAGGACTACCTCCAGTGCTTTCTGGCTCTGATCCACAACTTGTGCTAAGCGAAGCTGGGATAAAGTGGCAGCTACTATTATCTGAGCCTGGGGCTCATCCCAGGAAATCTGCGTTCCTACAGCAAAGGGACACGGGCCCTACTGCTGCCAGGACAACAGCTTCGAGGGCTTCGCTATCCTTTTCGATCAACATTTTTATTCTACACAGATGAGTACAGGACATGAACCCCCCTGGGCCCTCAGCCACAGCTGGGAACACCCTGGCAGTGCAGGGCTCCTAGTCAGATCCTGCTCCTCTCCCTTGTACCCCTCTGCCACTCCCTTTCTCTTCTTCAGATGCAGCTTTCTTTTTAAATATTCCTTTGGGGGTTTCACGTACCTTGAACCCTCTGGGAATCTCCTTTTCAATCTGTGCCACCAATATTTTCATTAGAAATCAGAGGGAACTTCTGCTATCACCTCAGTACTTTCTGCCCAGCAGAATTCAAGGTCATCAAAATAAAAGCTACGATTTCTGACTGTAAACAATACCAAGTTTTCTGGCTTACCTAAAAGCAATACTTGGAAAGGGAAATAACAGCCTTACCTCTTTTGGGACGCTGAATGTCTTCGAATTGCCTCCAATTCAGCCAACAGAGAAGAAATCTGGGAAGAGACTGCATTAACATATGTGGGTGGAAGTCACATTTACCTGCTGCATTTTCTCTTAAGTCACCGGCACAGTCTCCCAGTGACCTCTGCTTGCAGCTGTCAACCCACCCCCTCCTCACCACTGAAGGAGCCCACCCCCTTCACACCGCTGCAATGATGTCTAAAATCTAAGTTTGGGGCCAGGGTATGGCTCGAGTGGCAGAGCACAGGTCTGTCCTGTGGTAAGTCCTGGGTTCTACCACAAGCACTGATACGTGAGGCGTCAGCAACAATGACAATGATGACGAAGACACTGACCACAAATCTAAGTTTGTTTCCTTCCTCCTCTTCAGTCTCCAAAGTGACTTCCCACTGAGGGCAGAGTCCACGCTTCCTGGGCCAACCTCCCAGAGCCCTGTTACCTGGGCCTCCGCCTGCCTTTCAGCCCAACTCTCACCGGCCTCTATAGATGCTCTTGCTATGCTCCCTCCCCTACAACCCACTTGCTCACATCCTTGTCCAGTCTACAGCCCCCAGCTTAATATCACTTCTTAGAGATTCTCCCAACCCCAAGAGGTAGGTTAAGGTGCTGCCGCTGTACTATTTAGCACTTCCTATTCGTATTTTCATGGAACCACTTGTGAATCACAGCTTGCTTTTGAGATCTGAGATGCTCCAAGGAGAAAAAGGCAGCACCTGTCTGGTACATTTTTGTCCCTCCAGAAACTAGCACACCACTAGGCGAGAGGAAGTTCGATCCTAACGATTGTGGAAGAACAGAGTTATACGTACGTTCCATTCTGCCTGAAACTCTGCTGGACCATAAAGGCCGACTGACTCAGGAGCACTTGCCAACACTTCCAAATAAACTCTCTGGGCACTAGTCAAATCATCCCAGGGAACACGAGAGTCAGTGAGACACAGGGGGAGGGCAGCAGGGTTCTTCCTCCCTGATGCTCATATTAATGACCTTTCAAAAGTCTTCGAGGGTCCCTGGGCTCACCCCTAGAATGGCAGAGTGGAAAACTGGACCAGGAAACAGGAGAGGAACTACTTGAAAGTTCTCAGTTCAGCACTCAGACATCTCACGAGTCTAAAGCGGGGGAAAGGCAGCTGAGACAGTTCCCCCACTACGTTGTGTTATAATGGTGTAGCTCATGGCATGGCATGATACAGTATGATGAGGTCCAGTCTGGTCTGGAATGGGGCTCTGGTGTGCTCTGGCTGGTATGACACAGTATGGTATTTAACAAGAAGGGAAATTAAAGGCCCCCATCTAAGTTTGCTTTCTAACCTACACAAACACACTGACACCAGAGCAGAAAGTTAAGTCCAAGAACGTACCCTTTTGAATAAAGTAGGGAGAAAAAAAACAACAGGTACACACAGTGTCGAGGTATCAGCAATTCATGAGGCTACGGAAAGTGCCTAGGACGGAGCAGTGGCACAGTGTGCGGGGCACTTGCTTTTACATGCAGTCAACTCACCAACTATACAGTTCCCTGAGCACCACCAAGAGTGAGCCCTGAGTGCTGAGACAGGAGTAAGCCCTGAGTACTGCCAGGGTGTGCCAAAAACAACAACAACAAAACAGAGGCAAAAAGAGAGCGAGTGCTGACTTGAACATGAAAAGCTAATCAGACGATTCTGAGAAATCTGCAGTGCTTTGTGGAGGGGACTGAACTATCAATGGCCTTATATCCAGAAAGCTTGTGAATTACCTGACTATCAGGAAACACAAACTGATAGGAAGGTAAGCCTTAGCGCAATAGTTCACTTTGAAGAGACTGGAGTATAAAGTTTGGCCATTAAGAACATTCTTATGTTTCTCTCAGTTATATTTAGTGGAGTTTACTTAGGTCCTAGGTCAATATTTTAAAAAGTTAATGAAAAGTAATTCTTAAACTGAATTCTCAAGTAATTCTATCAAGCAATTCATTTCCTTGGCAGGAATCTCCTTTCTTGTTAAAAACTAAGTATTTAAAATAAAAACAAATCCTTGTGACAGGAGAGACAGGGCCAGGAAGAGCAGGAAGAGCGCTCCACGGTTGGAAGGCTGCCTTGTGAGCTGGGGTTCGAGAAGGCAGCTGGGATAGAGAAAGGATCACCAAGTCAATGACGGTTGACGGGATGGGAAATGTATGCTGAGAGCAGAAAAAGGACCAAACATGATGGCTTCTCATGATCTATAATCTGCATTGCAAACCATAATACCCATAAGGAGAGAGAGAGAGAAAGAAGGCGACTGTCTGCCATAGACAGGGGCAGGGGTAGGACGGCGGGGGCGGCAGGGCGGGGGGGATACTGGGGTCACTGGTGGTGGAGAATGTGCACTGGTGGAGGGACGGGTGTTCGATCATTGTATGAATGAAACTCAAACACGAAAGTTTTAAACTGTAAAAACAATAAAATAAAATGTTCAATTATTAAAAGAAAAACAAAAACACCTGGGGAGAGGCTGAGGCAAGGACAGCTCTGTGTCAGCAGACAGAGACACAGACTCGCCCACTCAGGTTACGGAGGCCTCAGCCTCTAAACGGCTTCCATGCAAACAGACAATGACTCACGCAGACGAAGGATGAGTAGGGAACAATGTTCTAAAACGGAGGCCTTTCGGCACGTTGAAACTGGTGCTCAGATTTGTTCCAGTCTCTCGGGTCAAGCCTTGAAAGCTTTCCAGAAACACATTGCTCACTTACGTAGGGCCTCATCACTCACATAAACCTGACAAACTCTTTTTCCCTGGAATCTGACAGAAAACCTGCCCGGATGCCAGGCTGGCCCACATCATCCTCTAAAAGCTCACTGAGATAAGACTCCAGTTTCATTCACAAGATACAATCCAGTGGAAACTGAACAACCTCGGAGGCAAATGGGGCACCCCTTGCAGGTGCCCCAAGTGAGGAGCCCCAGGCTCACTGCAGAGAGAGGCAACGAAACTACCTTGGTGCTCTCTCTTGCATCCTCAAACAGCTCCATCTTGAAACATTTGCCATTCAGGGCCACCGTAGAAGATGATTCGGACATGGTGAGTTCGGATAACGTCAAAGCACTGAGCTGCTCTTCCAGGGACAGGACCAGGCCCTCCCCCTTCAGTTCTGTGGGATCCAGCGCCTGTGGAGAACAAGGCAGAGAGAGGAGCAAGCGGTGGGCTGAGGCAGTCACAGAAGGCACGGATGGGAAGCAGGCAATGTGACATGTCCCCAGCAAAACAGATTCTAATTTACCATCAAGTGTCTCCTGAGAGAAACCCTAAGTTAAAATGGAAATGGGCACAGCTTTCTCATATCATTGAAGATAAATGCAGGGGCACGTGCTTTGTGCGCAGAAGGCCCGGATTCAATCCGTGACATGACACAGTCCCCTGAACACCACTGGCAGGGACTCCTGGACAACAAGTAGAGCAGTCCCTGGGCACTACAGGGTGTGGCCCCAAAACAACAACGATGATGGTAATAACCAAAAAAGAAAGTCAAATGAGGGAAGCGTCCAGAGACGTAGTTGCCAGGCAAACAACATTCCTTTTGTTATCATTCCTTTTTTCCCCAACTGGAATGAACAGTTCTCAAGTTACTGACCATCAGACTACAACTCTACAGCAATGAACAGAACAAGTCACAAGTTACATATGGGTGTGTCTGACACAAAAGAAGAAAAGGTGACTTTTCACAACCGGACTTAAAAGCCCCAATATAGGCTAAAGGCAGAAAAACAAGCAACAAAATGATCTTCTGCACATCCTAAAATACTGAAGCATTTATATGTGGCTTCCCTTGTAACAAAAGGTCATTGTTCCATTTTAAAACAAAGCCTATATAGATCAAAACGGTCATGGTCACGGTCCTCCCGTTGTTCATCGATTTGCTCGAGCGGGCCCAGTAACGTCTCCTTCGTGAGACTTGTTGTTACTGTGTTTGGCATATCGAATGCGTCACGGGGAGCTTGCCAGGCTCTGCAAAACAAACATTAAAAACTGTTCTCAAGACCACGGAGTCTCCAAGTTCCAGGAAGGTCGTTCTAAAGCAGGAACTGCTCCTGGCCTTCCACGCTCCAGCAAGGAGACCTGGACACGCCCGGGGGGCTTCTCTTACCGACTTCAGCAGAGACAGGTGACAACAGCACTGACGGAGCCTCAGCAGCTGCGACAGGATGTGGACGGTGCTGGACCTTGTTGAGTCCACAGCCGCTGCGTCTCCCGACCCGCCAGTCCCGAACTCCTGCGCCACTTCCAAGAAGGGAAACAAAGCACAAACGGACAACGTGAACCTTCTCTGATCTGAGACGCAGTAACAGGCACCTCTCACTTCTGGGGTTTAAACATCATGCAGGTCTCCAGGCCAGGGCTTGTGGATCACTGCATTTTACTGTGGCCTGAACGCCAGCGGAAGCAAGTCTCAGACACCAAGAACTCATGCCCTCTCTGTCAGTGAGACTACTTTTCCGTGAGTGAGAGAGCTTTCTGAGGTTCTTGCGGCTTACCTCTACTAAATGGATTATCAGGGTTTCCTTCTGTCTTGCAGTTCCCACTTTCGTGTCTCTTTAGATAGGACTGCATAGCTGACCTGCCTCAGACCAAAAAAAGAAAACACACATATCTATCACAGGCACTGGCATGACACAGGCTTCCTATGGTCATGCTTGGCCAGGCTTGTAGGCGGTGCCTTGAAAAAGAATCAGTCAGTTTGTTAAATCGTGTCACACCCAGCAAGCACTGGCAAAGAGAAAGAAGCGATTATTTCTAAAAGCCAATCATTTAAAAAATAACATACAGGCATTAACTGATACCAATAACAAATGTTTGTAACTTAAATATTAATATACTGTATTGCAAACCATAATGCCCAAAAGGAGAGGGAGGGAGGGGAGGAGGAAGAGAGAAAGAGTGAAAAAAGAGAAAGAGAGAGAGAGAGAGAGAGAGAGAGAGAGAGAGAGAGAAGACAGGTGCCTGTGGGGGAGGGGGGAGGGGAGGGGAATTGGGTGGGAAACGTAACTGGTGGAGGGATGAGAGTTGGAGCATGGTATGACTGAAGCCTGATCATGAACAGTTTTGTTACTATGTATCTCATGGTGATTCAATTAAAAATATTATACAAAATGTTAATACATAATGATATCATGTCAGGACTCAATATAATATCAAGATGTAAGTTAAGAAGAGTAAAAGACACAAAGAAAGAAAATGGGACAGAATAAATCTGGACTTCAGGGAAGGACAAGACTTTTAGCCAAAGAACACCGACAGACGACAAGAAGAATTCCAGGGCAGTTTTTGAGTTTTAATGTGATCCAAGAGGGGAGGACCAAGGTCAGAGAGATGCTTTCCCAACCTGGCCCAGTCAGACCCAGTCTCCACGGACCACATATCACACCCCGGGATCCTACACAGGGAAGTCAGTGCAGAACAGGATTGAAAGCCTTCAGTGTGTGTGAGGGCACTGTGAGCAAGTGAGGGGCGGAAGAGAGAAGGGAGACCAGGGAGGAGGAACCCAGACAGACCACTGATCGTCACACAGGCGGAGTGGGTGACTCCTGACACACCTTGATCTTGCGAAAAGGACACTGTAGACAGTCTGCTCGGTTTGAGAAAGCTTCAGCCGGTGCAGCTGGAATTTGCGCTGAGGCAGCGTCACCTGCAGAGTGAAAGAAAAAGAAGCTGTGTCAAGTCACATAAAGAACCAACCACTACAGAGTGGGGCCCCCAGGTAGACCCTGGACAACAGCTCCACCCCTCTCCAAAAAGAAGGCTCGGGCACAGCACAGCTGCCTACGGAGAAAGACGGGAGGGAGGAAAAAGAGGAAACGGGGCACCCAGGCCGAGCGAAGCAGAGGTGGCTCAGCCCTGAGCAGGGGCAGGGCTGCCCTCCCAGCTCCCCCAGGCAGCCGCGGGGATATACCAAGGGCTTTCCGGAGGAGTCCAGCTGGTCCTTTGTCCTCCTCAGCAAAAGGCTCTTGGTCACGATACTTAACCGTTCTCCGCCTTTCTGTGACCCATTGTCGACCTGACTCTTCCACAGCGTGAAGTCATCAAACGGAGAACAGCGCAGAAACCTTATTATTTTTTGTTGTTGTTGTGGAGGAAGGACAGAGAGTAGGTGTAGACATGTGTGGGAGAATGAAGGAAAAGTTCAAGGAAAGATACAACAAGAAAAACAAATCAAACTTTTTGGTTACGTTTGTCACCCAATCATTTTTAAAACCAAATTTCATAGCAAAGCTCCATAAGACAGATCAAAGAGTCCTAGTCAGTAACAAAAACAACAAAAAACACATTCCAAAAAAATGTGAATACCCCCATAAACAATGTCTATGTCATCATAACAGGTCACATAGGCAATAGCTCGTGAATAAAAACACGCATTATAAAATCAATAGTCTTCTGTTTGCTTGAAATCAACCATAGCCCTAACCTCAGGCCACACGTTTTAGAGCAGAAGTGGTCCAAAATATTCAAGGGGATAAAGACAACTTTTGCTTCCTTTAATTCCATCTGTCCTATATTTTCCTCATACATGAGGGTTGGACATAATCAGCCCAATATCAGCCCATCTATTAACAGATTATTTTCTTATAAATATGAATTCTTTTGCCCTTTAAAGGTTGACAGGCTTGCCATCTGCTACCCAAGATAATCCCACACCCTAGTGGAGCTTTATTGTCAGATATGAAAGAATCATGAGGGTTACCGAGTGGCCCCACCCCTGTAGAACCCCGGAGCTCACTCACTTCAGCAGTGAGAACATGTCCAGGAGGTTGTTCTGAATGGGGGTTCCAGTGACGGCCCATCGGGCCTGGGCCTGTAGCTTACACACCGCTAATGAAGTCTGTACTCGGGGGTTCCTGATATTATGAGCTTCATCCAATATGATTCGAGCCCAGTTGATGCGAAGCAAAGGTGTCGAGGTGCCCTGGAAGAAACACCAGCAAAATCCAACACTGTGGGTAAAATGGGAAAATGTGTGATCTTCAACAGATCAGGGGAAACAGGTGAGTATCAAGGAGCCAGTCTCACCTCCAGAGCTGGGAGCCCAGGTCAAGTATGTTGAAGAACCAAGCTTAAGAAACCAGGAGTGGGCCAAGGGACAGCCCAGTGGTGAGGAGCACAGGCCTGTCATGCAAAGGGACCCAGTCCCGACAGCGCTGTCCAACTGGCCTGCAACGTGCTGGAACCAAGAAGCCAAGCCTGTCCCCACGCCCTGTCACTGAACTGCCTGGCCCAGGATTTACCAAATATCCCTGAGAATGGACCCAGGGCCCCTGAGAACTGCTTGGTGGCTGAAAATAAAGGCACCAGAGTGAGAGGCCAGTGGTGGAGGCTCTGTGTACACAAGTACCCGGGAAAATCCCTTGGACCACCTGGTCCCTCTGTCACACCCCTCTTCTTACGCCCCCCAAGAACCACTGAGTCTGGTTGTCTAAGAATCACCAGGCATGGCCCCTGGGGTGCTGGGCACTGTTTGGAAAGAATCCCCTTGCTTCTCCACCCCAAGAAACCAGACCCGAAACTCACAGATGTACTGAACGAATCATTTGAAAGTCCCAATCCTAAACTTAAGAATAAAGCTTTCCCAAGAGCCGGAGAGTTAATACCGCAGGGAGGGTGCTGGTCCTGCATGTGGCTGACCCTGGTTAAATCTCAAGCACCCCATATTGGTGCCCTGAGCACCGGCAGGAATGATCCCTGAGCACAGAGCCAGGAGTAAACCCTGAGCACTGCCAGGTATGGCCAAAAACAAATACAAAAACACACCGCCAGCTTAAAATTGTTCCTAATTTGCATTTTCCTTTATTCTTTCAATCCTCTTTTAAGCAATGGTGAGGGGCCAGATTATACTAGATGTCAAGCCTACAAATCCACACATACAGAATATGTACTAAATTTTATTAAGGGCACTAAAATATGAGTCAACGTTCTGAGATATTAAGATAACACAAAGGAATATTCCCTACCCTCCACAAGCTCACAAGTTAGCAGGCAAGAGAAAGCTTAGGGGGGGCTGGAGCGATAGTAGAGTGGGAAGGGCGTTTGCCTTGCACGTGGCTGACCCAGGTTCAATCCCCAGCATCCCATGTGGTCCCCGGAGCAGCACGAAGAGTAATTCCTGAGTGTAGAGCCGGGAGTAACCCCTGAGCATCGCCAGTTGTGACCCCAAAAGCCAAATAAATAAAAATAAAAGAACAAAAAGAATGATTAAGAAAAAAGCTTATGACAACTGCCCGACAGGATGCACACACAGGAGGCCCTACTGGGTGATTTGCTACTGGCAGAAAAAGAGCCTAAAACAAAAACTTGAATAAGTGAGGTATTCCTATGTTCATTCATCTGATGATTACACAATTGCAATGAAGGCCTTCTTGGCTCAGAGAGAGAGACAGACAGACAGAGATAAAGACAGAGAGAGAGAGACAGAGAGAAAGACACTCAGAAAACCTCAAAATTGTGCTAGCCTCAGCCTGTATCACTAACAAGGTCATTCTAGAAGAGATGGGGAAGAGGAAAGAGCTCTTTGATTTCACGGCTGAATTTGGGGGCTACTCCTGATCCCCCAGAGGGCGTCCTCGCTGTCTCTCTGACACCGCTAAAAGACGTGGGGCTAGTCTCACTTCCCAGGCAGCCCCAAGCCTCACCTCCACGCCGAGCTCGCCACCCGGGCTCTCCTCCTCCGGCTTCTTCGTAGGGACCTCCTTGGCCAGGATGCTGTAGGTGGTGACCACAATGTCATGGGTGGCCAGGCTGCAAAAACACCAGAGCAAAAGGTCAATAATCCATCCCGGGCTCTGACGAGGGCCAGGGGACCCCTTCAGAACAGTGCCGACTGCAGGAAGCACTGGAGAATTCTATGTCTGCAATCCACATACAACTCTTGAGAGGTAAATCTTTCTCACTCGACTTCCTTATGGGAAGGGATAAAAATATACCATATTGTTGTTGTTGTTTTCTTATTTTGCCTTGTGAGCCACAGCTGGCTGTGTTCAGGGCTTATTGCCAACTCCTGGCTCCGTGCTCAGGGATCACTCCTGGGGGCTGCTGGGTGGGCACGTGGAGTGCTGGGGACGGAACAGGGCTGGCCATGTGGAGAGGCTTTTGCTGCAAACGCCTGCACGGTCTCTCTGGCCTTCCTGCTATTCTTTACAGGCAGCGGTCAGGATAGTCTCCTTTTTTTTTCCAACCAATGAGTCAGAGAGGAAAACCTTCAAGTGAAGTCAAACTAAGCTTGATATGATCAGGCCAGAGCAGAAAGTAAGGGCAGAGGTGGGAATTAACATTTTCATGGTGCTTCAACACAGGCGATGATGCTGAAGCCCTAGGGAAGTAAGAATGCTCAAAGCGAGGGGCTTTCTTCTTATCTTCCTCTAGTGGATTTGTGAGTATCTACTTATCAGGCTTTGACATCTGGGTATAAAAACGCAGGGTGTACACATTCAGTCTGTCTTGCCCATACTCTTTACACAGCAAGACATCTTAGCATAAGGCATGATCTTTTTCCATTGACCCTGATTCTGTGCCCCGAGGGAAATTCAAGACGCAGTCCTGATAAAAATGACATGCCCAATTCTGAGGCAGAAAGGAGGAAAATTGAAAATGATTCCAATCAGTCAACCAGTACAGTCCACATGTAAAAGTGCCAATCAAGGGAGACATGATTTATTCCAGGAAATCGAGCAGAGCGGGGCACTTACATATCCTTCCTCAGAAAACCTGACACTTGCCTGACACTGGAGTAGTAGTAGCACTCAGTCGTGAGTACTGCTGTGTCCTAACACCAGGGATCACTGATTTGGCAATTTCACTCCTGAAGGACCACTTGCCTTGGGGCTGGAGTGATAGTACAGCGGGTAGGGTGTTTGCCTTGCACACAGTTCAAGTTCAAGTCCCAGCATCCCATATGGTCCCCCAAGCACCGCCAGGAGTAATTCCTGAGTGCAGAGTCAGGAGGAACCCCTGAACATCGCTGGGTGTGACCCAAAAAGCAAAAAAAAAAAAAACCAACCCCCCAAAAAACCAAAGGACCACTGCCTTGTTTTTGAGAAGGTAAGAGATGACTCAGAAGAACTTTGTTCTAAAGATGTCAAACAGATCAGCAAGTTTTCAACACGCCCTTCACAGCCCAATTAGGAACAATACCCAAAAGTCAAAGTCAAAGCCAAAAGTCAAAGCCTACTTAAATCACCACCTCTGACCCGAGGGGGCAGAGGAAGCTCAGATCGCCTGCTTTACAAGTGTGCAGCCATGCGGGCAGATCTCTGGTTCCACATGCCCTGCCTGGCTGTGATCCCCGGAGCTGGAAGCTGTTTCTGGAGGAAGCACGGGTGGGAGTGTGTTAGAGTCACAAAAAAGAGGTGCCAGCCCCATGACTTTTAGATGTGTGACCACTGTGGCTAGAAAGTCAGCCTCTGGCATTCATGTCCGTGAGCACTGCAGCAAGTCCCAGCGAGCACTGTACAAGCAAGACAGCTAAGATGCAACCAACCCGCAGTGAGCCCTCCGGCCAAGTGTGAACCCTGGAGCCGCCGCAAGGGCCCCACAGGCGGGCACCACAGCTGCAACTGTGCAAGAATCACCAGTCCTCAGTCAGCACAAGGGACGGGAGTAACAAACAGCACTGTGGCGGGAGGGGCAGGGGTGGGACTGGGGTCGGGAGCTTGGCAGCGGAAGTGCCCACCGTGCAAGCATGAAGTCACAAGGGCAGTCCCCAGAGGCACTGCCTGGACTCTGGAGTATGGGACCCCTGGTACCACGACTCCAAGCAATTTCTAGAGCAGAGGCAGGAAGGCTGCACACCACAACTAACGCCCAACAGGATGAAGAAAGACAAGCAGGCCCCACGGCAGGAGGGTGAGCCCCGCACACAGCCACCGAGCCCGAGTGAGCAGCAACCAGGTGTTGGCCACAGCCTAGTTTTCTGAGCACTGCACACCGTCCTGAGCACCACAACTGCGGGGATGGGAGGGGGAGCACCATCGGGGGAACCATTCATTCTTCGATCTAGGCAGTTCATCTATGAAAAGTAGGGCCCTGGGGCCAGAAAGACAGTAGAGGGGTTAAGGCATTTGCCTTACAGGTGGCTGACTCCACTTGAATCCCCGGCACCATTTGGCGGGCCGAGGTCTTCTCGCAGTGACCCCTGAGTATCACTGGGTGTGGTCCCAAAACAACAACAAAATAATTCCTGAATGTTGTTCTGGAGTGATAGGGCAGGGGTTCAGGCACTTGCCTTGCATGCAGCTAACCCCTGTGTAAGTCCCAGCACCACACGCCATCCCTGGTCAATCTTGAACAAAGAGCCTGGAATCTTACCAGATATGTTTCCACTCCCCCAACACACACACACACACACACACACACACACACACACACACACACACACCCCTATACACACACACACCTATACTTAAAATATGATCAGACATATCAACTAATTAGTATTGCATCAAAGATGCCTTGAAGTCTGGACTGGTTCCATTCACACTTAATAGTACAAAACCATGAATCTGGAATCAGAAATCTGGCAGCCAAGAGATGAGTGAGAGAGAGCTTCTTCGACCAGGGGACGCTGCAACTGGCTGGCAGCCAAGGCCTCCTCCCAAGAAGTTCTGCCTTAAAGAGGGACAAGGACAGAGCAAAGGAACAACATCCTCTTTCCAGCTGGAGACGAGACTGTCTTCAGTCCTCCCAGATCCATCAGCCCGGGTGCCAGGGGCTTGCCAAAGCGCCTGCCACCCCCCACAGACTCACACTCTGGCACGCTGCTCCCGGTGTGGCCCGTGATAAAGGCAGACTCTGAGTCTGCTGCTGCTCACACGTTTCTCCACCTCGTTTTTCCAATGATGGATCAGGGAAGCAGGGCAGACGATTAGCGTTCCGTGGGAAACACACTCAGAGGAGTCTTGAGGAGGGAAAGAGAGACAAAACAAAAGCCAACACCAAGTTATGCTCACCAAAATGCCTGTCACTTCTCATAGTCAAGACTTTCTCCTGATGTCACTCGATCTCTGAACAACTGCTGCTCTCGTTTCTACTACCCAGCTTATGGCCTAGGGAATGGAAGAGGCTGTCTTTTAACCCAGAACAATGATTTCTTTACTTTCCGCTATTTAAAAGTGTCTGTCAGACACAAAGGCTAAATTAGGAGGAGACGGAAGTCAGCCACATTCGACCTTGGCCTTAGTCGTGAAAAACGAACAGGGCTTTCGGAGACGAGGTAGAAGGGAAAAGCTGAATCATGCCCCCAAACCCCCTGAGCTGATGTATTACAGAACACTGTTACTTTTTTCCTGAAAAGCATGGCTGAATAAACCCACACTGAAAACCCATCCCTGAGATAAACATTCCCAGTTAGTGATGATGGTATTCGCACCAAGCCTTCTCCCCTGTGTGCACGTGTGCTACCCCCACACAGGGACCCAGGACCTGACCCAGTGTCTGGCCCAGGAGCAGATGGCTATGGATTTTTCAATTATCTAAAATAAATTGATAGTTATTCACGTCCATGCTACTGAATGCACAGTGTTGCCATTCATGCTCTGCCAGATCTTTAAAGAATTTACAGTTATGATATTTATGGGGTTTTTTCCTTTCTTTCCTTTTTTTTTTTTTTTTGTTTTTTGGGTCACACCCGGCGATGCACAGGGGTTACTCCTGGCTCATGCACTCAGGAATCACTCCTGGCGGTGTTCAGGGGACCATATGGGATGCTGGGAATCGAACCCGGGTCAGCTGCGTACAAGGCAAACGCCCTATTCGTTGTGTTATTGCTCCAGCCCCTACACTTATGATATTTAAAAAAGGCTGAAATAAGATGAAAGTTGCCACGACTAGACCAGGGAGATAGTACAGCAAGTAGGGCATTTGCCTTGCATGAGACCAACCCAGGTTCGATCTCCCAAGCACCAAAAGGAGCAATCTCTGAGCACAGTTAGAAGTAATTCCTGAGCATGCCCAGTTGTGGCCCCAAAACAAAACAAAATAGCCAGACATCAATAGAATGCAAGCTTTGCATGCAGAAAGCCCTGGGTTCAATCTATGGCACCAAAATCAAAGCAAACAAAATAAACCAGAAAAAGAGATCCTATGTAGAGTTTGAAATTTCTGGAACCTCAGACTCACTAGAAATGTTTTTTGCAATGGTGGCTAAAATCTGCATCTGTGTCAGATTCCTCTTGAAAAATTAACCCCCTGAAAGCCTATACCTTAATTCAAATTTATCCTGTTGCTATCTCAACATTTAGGAAAAGAGTCATTTCTCTGCTTAAGATAAGTCTTCTAGAGCCTGAGCTTTCTCCATAGGAACTTTCATAACCACAGTTAATATAAGTCCATGCCAAAATGCAAAAGATGATCACAGATAATTAGTACATTCAGATCAGGCATTACACCAAGGCAAGTAGCCCAGCACTGGTTTTCCAGTGGGTGACAACCCCTGCCCCCAACCGCCCCCTCGAGGTGGAAGAACTGGCCTGCGAGAATGACCGGGCGAGGCAGGCTGGCAGGGTCCCTCTGCACACCTTCTCTGGAAAGCCAAGTCACAGCTTTTCTGTTGTCCTTTTCCTTGGTTCTCTCTCGATTTCTCTGGGTAAGAATGAGTGCAATCATTGTCAGGGTTTTTCCTAATCCCATGTCATCCGCTGGGGAGAAAACAACCAGAAACAGGAGCGTTAATGAGTGACAAGAACGAACCAACTCAGTGGAACCCGTGGCAGGCAGCATCTTCATTCTCTGCTGCCATTACCATGCCAGGACTCCTGCCACCCCAACCATTTCTTCACGTCCTTATTAAAATCAGCCCTCACTCTCACCACCCACGTTGAAATCTACATCAAAAGCATTTGCTATTTTTATAAAATTTTAACTCTTTTCTTGGGCCAGGGTGGGGCATATATGCGCACTCTCTGACATGTACTGGGTCTGAGGTCTGACCCTGCGTGGTCCAATGTGCACTGCAACCAGCTGTCCCTCAACTAACAACCACGACAAATCCTTTAGATCTCATTCTAGTTGCTGAGCTAGAGTATTTACTAGAACCGCCTGTGTCAATCATCTCAAGCTATGTTGCTGCCTCGTGGCTTTGTTTCTGTCCAACAGTACAAAGATGGACCTTCAGAGGACATATCCTCCAACAGATTCGACTAGCACTGCTGCACATCTGGGCTTCGGAGTCAGCCCAGAATGTCACTTATCTAACTCACTAATTGATCAGGGGCATAAAGGAACACTGGGGGTATTTTCACCAGGCCAGTATGCAGGCATGTCTCGTGATTCACAGCCTTTAGTGCCTGACTATCTTCATTTTCACATAATCATTGCAGCACAAGCAGAAGTAACAAGGGACACAAGCACTAGCTGGCATCCTGGCCCCACCACTGTGCGGGCAGCCTGCTACTCTGGGAAAGACTGGCATGGCAGGTGAGGTTGGCTCTGGGTTGGCATCTGCGATGTGGATTCAAGGAGGTGGGCAGCACTCCCAGGATTGGAAAGCGTGCTAGCGGCACCAGACTGCAGACAACAGGACTCTCCATGCTGCGGAAGCTGCCTGTGACCAGCCCAGGAAAACCAGGGCGCCCAGCGTCTGACGAGCATGAGCCCTCCCAGCTAACTCCCCCAAGGTGGGAATGCTCCTTGTGTGTATTCAAACGTGACTCCACCCCGGGGAAGCAAGAGTCCTCCAGGTATATGACCTGGTGCTCCCTGCCATGGCCAGTGGTGCCTTCCCCTGGCTGATGGCTATGTGTGTCAAGTCATGCTCATTTTTTAAATTTTTCTGTTATGGGCTATGAACACAAATATACTCTTGATGTCCTTGCGAATCATTCGACCTGAGGGTCGCCCTGGGGGACTCCAACACAGCCACTCTCTAGCCACAGTGGACGGCTGCCAGATTTTCTAGAAGTCAAGCATTTTCCAGAGTCCTACAGTACAGCCTGGGGCACATGTGTCCTAGGAAGCCAACCACAGCAGATCGGCTTGGGTTTCTGGCTCCGATTCTGACACAGGAGGCTCAGGAGAGGCCCCAGGGAGATCCTTCCTGATGAGCAGAGCAGGCAAGACCGCGGCTATGGGACACTCTGGGTGACTCGGTTTGGGCCACTGCTCCCAGGGGTCCACCCCCCAGCCTGCTTCTGGACACCTCGCCGAGTCTGAGGGTCACCGGAATCCACTCTCCTCTGTCCAGTCGGCCAGAGCTGGCATCTACCTGGCAACCCCACAGCTGAGTGTTCATGCTGAGCGCTCCCGGCTCAGCGTCCTGCCTGGGGGCAGCACGGAGGTAGAGCTCTGCAGACACACAGTGCAGGCACGGCCACAGCACCCAGCTTACCCAGAATTCCTCCTCGTGGCTTCTGACTCTCCCGCCAGAGCAGCCAGACCAGGGCCTGCTTCTGGTGTGGCAGCAAGGGGACCTGGCAGAGGCAACGAACAAAAGCCAAGTCAGAATTCGCAGGACGGTGGTGCTGGGCCCTGGGTGCCCTGTTCTCCTCGTCCCTGTCTCCGAGTTGTTGGGAAAGCTGACACGTGGAGCTCCTGCCCCAGTGTGCGCCGGGTCACCCCACGCCCAGCCAGCTAGGACAGTCAACCCATCGGATGTCACGAGCACCCACCACATCACAGCCAGGGCTCCCGCTTGGTCTGCCCAGTCACCAGCCATTCCACGTGCTTTTCCTCCTCATCTCCTGAACACGACCCCTGTTTCTGCAGCCATGACTCCGTGTGCTCTGCCCAGCGGGACTGCCCCGTCCTTAACTGGAGCCTCCTTCCGGTCTTGCCCCACTCCCCTTTATCCTGTACTTGGTGACAAAATCATCTTCAAAACACACCCCTGTTCAAAGTGCCACAGTGATGCTCCCACATTTCCTGTGCTTCTGCTATCATAAACACACTTGAGATAAGAGGCCTGTGGCCTCCAGCCCCACCGCCGCACCCAGCTTGGGGACCGGCCACCAATCACCAATCCCTGGATCTTCCCTTGAATGACCAAATAGCTGTTCTTTTTTTCTTTTCGGGGGGGGGGGGGGGTCATACGCAGCAATGCTCAGGGATTATTCCTGGCTCTGCACTCAGGAATTACTCCTGGGAGTGCTTGGGGGACCATATGGGATGCCGGGGATTGAACCCAGGTCGGCTGCGTGCAAAGCAAATGCCCTACCTGCTGTTCTATCGTTCTGGTCCAGTCTCTAGCTGTTCTATTTTTACTCCTCCTCCGGTTTCTTTTCTTTTGGCTTTTAAGCCACATCCAGTGCTTAGGGCTTACTCTTAGCTATGAGTTCATGGACCACTCTTAGCAGATCCAGGGGACCATATGGGATGCCAGGGATTGAACCCAGGTCAGCTGTGTGCAAGGCTAGTCCCTTACCCACTGTGTACTATCACTACAGTTCCTACAGCACCTACTCCTCCAATTTTTTGAATGTCTAATTTTTTTTTTTGGCACCAAGTAGGCAGGCAACAAACAGTGACTCAGAATGACTTTTCCCTTATTTTTACTCCCTTTGTTCTTCGTATGCAGCCTACAGTACACTTCAATACACGATCCCTCCCTGTCTAAGGCCATTCTCTAGCACTTCTTAAACAGATGCTGTGAGAATGAACTTCAGCTCACTCATTCAAGGAGCAACTTCGCCTCTGTGCCCCGGCTTTCAAGGGGCCATACACGGATCCTCTTCTGCCAGACATGGGCCACTTTATGGCTTTAAGGCAGGGGAAAGGTGATTTTTTCCCCTCTTTCAATGCTCAGCAGAAAAGACAATGCCCAGAAGGAAGACACTGAGATGCAGGCTGCAGGACAGCACCCTCGCTGTGCGCACCAACTCACCTTCAGCCCAGCGGGGTCCTCTGCCATGGCGGAATCACCAGGACAAGACTTAAGAGACTGATGCAGCTCCTCAATGGCTTCACTTGTGACTTTCCAAACAGCATGGAAGGGATCAAGTTGTGCAAGGCCTGAGCACAAGAGGGGGGTCACATGACAACACAGCAAGATGAGGTCCTGCCCAGGTCTTTAGGTGACCGTGCCTTGTCAGTCAGATGTTGGAGTTCTGAAGACCCCAATTCTTGCCTTCCTACCTCCCGCCTCCTCTACCCCAGTCTGCTTCTCTCTTCCTTAAAACTATTACCCTAAAGACATAAAATGGGGGTTGGAGTGAGAATACAGTGGGTAGGACGTTTGCCTTGCACATGGTCGACTCGGGTTCGATTCCCAGCATCCCATATGATCCCCTGAGCACCGCCAGGAGCGATTCCTGAGTGCAAAGCCAGGAGTAACCCCTGTGCATCGCCGGGTGTGACCCAAAAAAAGGAAAAAAAAAATAGAAATAAAAACAAAAAATTAAAACAAAAGAAACAAAATGGAAAATCAAGACAACCTGTAATATCCATGTTCTATTGCTCACACAAGTGCCCAGGGCACGCATACACACACGGTCTCCTCTTCACGGTTCCACTGGTCTTCGGTCTTTTCTGCTGTCGACCATTTTGGGGTCACGCACACAGACACAGAATCCACAAACAGTTGTGGGTTGACCCCGCTTCCTGGGATGTGCGTTGGAGTTTCCATACACACAAATACTTACTGGATGTCTCCAACACGCTGGTGTGTGGATTGGCTGATACAGGCCCACTGAGGAAGGCAAGATGTGGTCACTGTCCCCCATGATCTAATTAATACTGTGCAAAGCTCAGCTGGGCATCATGATCTGGATCTCACAGGCAACGGACAACCCCAGAATGGCCCCACCTCACACGGACACCGAGACATCCGCCAGGTCGCCCACGACTCAGAGGTACTGCAACTTACATGTCTTACCTCCATGGCACTCACCGGTTTCTCTGGTAGCTGTCTGCCCCCCAAAATGCTGAAGCTCCTGACGCTGGAGGGGCCGGGGGGCCACCAAGTGGGGAGGCTCAGAGGCGGGTTTGGAGAAGTTACTCTGCTGCAGTACTTGAGTGTTGCTTGTCTCATGAGTATCTGCCCAGAGGAACGAGACAACAGTTTAACATTTAGAAAGGCGAAGAGCTTATATGCATGAGGTGAAGGACCGGGTCACCATCATTTCAATGAGCTGGGGAAGTTTTCCTGCAAGCACAGGATTTTACGTGGTTGCTTAAACAACGAGAAGGAGCTTGACTGACAGGAAACAGGAGCCTCTGTACATCATTGATGTAATATTAAAGAAAGCGTGGGAGTAGGTAACAAAATGGAAGGACACGTGAATCGAGACGAGTCTTTACTGGAGCAGTTCTGCAAATGTCTCCTGTGAGTTTATGTGAGGCCTACGTTCTTTTTGTTTGCTTGTTTTCTGAGGCGCACCTGACAATGTCTGGGTCACACTCTGCCCCCAGAATTACTCCTGATGGTGTTCGGGGGACCATATGCGACACCAGGGATCAAACCCAGGTTGGCTGGATGCAAATACCTGGCCCCTCGCGCAAGGCCCAAGTTCTGATTGCAAAGAATTACCTTGCTCTGGGCAGAGTGCAAGAGCGCCGAGTGCATCCTCCAGCTCCTGGATTTGCTCGTGCAACTTCTGGCCCTTGTCTGGAAGAGCCTGGACATTCACCGACGCCAGTGTGCTCTGCAAAACAGACCCCCCCAAGATGGACTCTTCTCCTGAGTGTTGGGCACAATGTTAGACAGCAATAGTCTAAAATGCTGGAGCTCCAAAATTAAGGCCTTTTCAGGACGTTCGAAACCTGGGGTTTGGTGGGGCTTACATCTTCCATCTAGTTCACTTAATCCTGAGAATCTAAGTCCCGCGAAAAACAGAAAGCGAGCACCCAGCTCCGAGCCTTTTCACAACAAGGTATTTATAACCTATCCATGAACTCCCAGTTCTGGCCCTGCTTGCAGAACTCCCAGTTCTGGCCCTGACCTGCCAAGCAAAACCCAGGAGGTACCGGTTACCTTCTTCTGCCTCAGCTGCGTGGTGAGGTACGTGCGCCGCGCCTCCAGGTCTAGAGCCCCCACCTTCTGGGAAACCCCTCCGACAGGAGACGGTCTTTTCTGCACGCCCTGAGCAGGGGGGCTGGGGTCCTCCTCCCGAGAGTCTGGAGTCTCATCAAAGAGTAAGGGGCTCCCCGGCGTCAGGGACTCCGAGGCCCCCTCGTCCTCCTCGCTGTCACTGCTGCTGGAGTCAGCTGCTTGTCTGGCTTCCCAGGACAGCCCGGCGGCCAGTGCCGCAGGAGGCACCACTGGCCCTGGCTGAGCCCGGACGTGCTCGGTCTGTGTGCCGGGGCCGCGCTCCGTGCTGCTGGCCTCCAGGTCCCTGGGGTGCTCCTTGTGGAGGTGTGCCCCCTTCTGAGTCTTGCCCGGTGGGCTCTGGCTATGAGCTTCCTGAGGCAAAGGTCTGCATCCCTCTGCCCTCAGAGGCGCTGATCCTTCCTTCACTGGCTGGCGGTTCCAGTGTGGTTTCTTTGGAAAGGATGCGATGGACTTTGTTAGGTCGCCATCGTGGCTCTGCGTGAGCGCAGTCACCAACAGGTCTCTTTGGTCGGTCCCTTCAGTCGCCTTCGCTTCACTAGGAACCTCTGTCCTTTGCCCGCGCTGCTTCTCTTGAGTGGCTACTTGCTTCTTCCTGACCTCCAGGTTGGACGAGCAATCTTTCTCCACCCGGCACTGAGCCGTGGGCTTCTGTTTCTTTTTTTCATCCACGCATTTTGGCTTCCGTTGTTTCTCCTCATTCACAGATTCAGGCTTCTGCTCCCTCCCCTGACCCCAGATGTCATCTTCCTTTGTCCTTTGCTTCTTATCAGCCAAGTTTTTCTCATCCTCACCTTTGAGGAACTGTCTCCAGAGAGAAGGTTCTTGGTTCTTGTTAAGTACCTTAAACGGGTTTCTCTGCTGGCTGGAAAGACTGAAAAATGGATCAGAGGCAGGCTGGGATTTAATGACTACACCATGTTCTTCTTCCTCGAAATCAGGATCCTAAAAGACAAAGGAAATAATTTTCATCAGACATACTGATCCAACCTTCATCTCTGAGACTTTCTTCCTCAGAGGAAATGGAAACAGTGAGAAAACAGCCCATTTTCTTGGAACATTCCTGCAACCACTTCTGCCTTTATAGAAGACTGTGTGCCAAACTCACATACAGATCTGGAGAGAGGAGGCACCTGCTGACAAGGCCCAGAGCCACAGCACCGCCAGGGGGCCCACGAAGCAGAGCCAGGAACAGTCCTGAGCACCACCTGGGATGGCCCCAGTCCCTCTCCCAAGACCACCCAAAACTCTCACAGTACTAATGTTCCGGATTGTTCGACTCCTTCTCTGTCCACAATCACTGCTTTTTGGGCTTCAAGAAAGAGGTCAGATTTTTAAGCTTATTAACGGCCATTACCCAGAGACACACAAAAGGATCTCAAAACCAAGCAGCTCACTACAGAGATGCCTCCGGACCTTGCACCAGGCTGATTTTACTGGGGTGCCTGAGACGGGAGCAGGGGTCGTCCCTCCACCTGCCCCCAAGGAATCCCGGCGGCCGCCAACTTCCGGAACCCAATGAAAAGCCCAGCTATGCAGGACCAGTGACTGCAAACTTGAGACCTCAAGGGATAGGGCATGGGCCGGTCCTACTCACCTCCCTGTCCCTATGGCACCCTGATGTCATGCCCACAAACTGCCCCTGGCTGCTATTTAGCTCATTAAAGGCCATGATCCAGAGATGCACAGAAGAATCTCGGAACTGATCAGCTCACTGCAGAGATTTCTGCAGACCCTAATTTTCTAAAATTTTAGAATTCTAGGAGCGCATGGCCGCAAGAGCGGCCGCACGATATCTTATTCTATTCATAGCAAGCAACACAAAATAATTATCTAGCATCTGCCTGTTCGGCAGGTTCGAGTGATGGCAGGAAAATTCAAAATAATGGCAGTGGGAAGGTGTAATGGTGGTGGGACTGGTGTAGAAATATTGAATGTAATCCATTATTGTGAACAACTTTATGAAAATAATTTTTTTTTTAAAAAGTAGAGACCAATCAAAGAGCTTTGACAACAGTGAAAGTTGCAACACATACTTTTCTTAAAAGATGTCCTCCTCAAGATGAATGTCTGCCCAAACCTAAACAAGGTCCTATGTATTTATTATTTTTTTAATTTTGTATTTATGGAGTTTCACTAGAGACATCTAGAATTGTGAATTCAGCCAAGAGCTCTACTTTCAACCAAAAAGGTCCAGTTGCCCATTCTGCTTTAGCTCCTTGGGTCCCATGAGACTCCTCCAATTCTAGCATTCTAGGAGCTGGTGAACTGTACTCTGCCTATGTCAACGCAAGAGTACGTGGCCTACAAGAAGATGCTGAGGTTCCTCAGAGATAAATTTCCCCTGAGTACAAACTACAGAAAAATTTAAGTACATAGAATACAAGGAAAATACTTTGAAATGGCCCAACTGGACATCTGAATTAAAAAAAGCCCTAATGAAGCTTCCCTTGCTTAAGGGAGAGAACTGTGTTTCAGGGACATATGCCGAAGCCTGACAGGCACATGGGCTGCAAAACCCCTTTAGGCCTAGGTGCTGCAGATTTAACAGGCTAGAAAGCAGATGAGAAACTCCTACCTGCCACGGGATACCTCCGCACCACTGCTTCCCCTCGGCCTTACTTTTACTGCACCGGAAGAACAATCTGATGAAGTAAAAAATACAAATAATCAACGCTGAGAAAACCCATTAAATTAAGAGTCGAGTTTCTTTTATATCCAGAAAACATCTTAGAACTATTTGGTCAGGTTATGAAAGGTTGCTTGAAATCAATTACTCTTCATACACTTTAAAATTTATTTTACTGCAAAGGTCGCTTGAGTGGCTAAGAACAGACATCACAATAATATGATATAGGCACATTTATGCATCTTACTACACAGAGAAAGGCAGTTATGAAGACTGATCAACAATGGCAGCGAAGAATCAGAAAACAAGAAAACCAGGCATTAAATATCCCTAACGCAAGTCACAATCCTTTCTTATAAAGGAAAACAAATATAAAACCTAGCCAATTGAAAATAGTGAAAAAAAAGAAAACAAAAACCCTTAATTTGGTCAAACCTGGACCTAAATACCAACTTAAAGGAAATGCAGAAAAATGCTTAGGATTAGGCCATGGGGGTGTACTGTGCCACCCCACCAGTGGGAAACGCTGTATGACACATAACTTGATTTCTTCATTAAACAAAAGAGAGAAAAAAGGAATAGAGGGATCAAGAGGACACTTATGAGACAAGTCAATTGATCACAATTTTGTGAATCTTAGATAGATCTTGACTAAAACATATAAATAAAATTACTGAAAAGTAAACTGACATTTATGAAGCTGTGAAAACTGGAAATTTGTATTCCAACTGGTTAACAACAAAAGAGTCCATGTCTTTTCATTGTTGGTGTTTCTGTTTTTGTTTTTTGTTTTGCCACAGCCAGCAGTGCTCAGAACTTACTCCTGGCTTTGTCTGTGCTCAGGGATCATTCCTGGCAACCAGGTGCGATGCAGGTGAGAGACCCAAGGTCAGCTGCATATGAGGCAAACACCCTGCCTGCTGTACTGTCCCTCTGGACCCGTCAAGGACCGCTTCTCTCCCATAGGGCAGTACATGGCACGACACCCAACAAGCTCTGGCCCTGGGAGGGGTTCTTCACAGCACAGACCCTCCAGATCTCCTGTGTGAGTCTGGCTTTGCCCCACAGGACTGTCATCACCGCAGACAATCTTCACTGAATTAAACAATGTGCGTGCCAGTGTTACCGGGGGGCCCACCGGGGCACTAGCTGCTTTCCAGCATGTGATGGTTCTGGTGTTATTAAGTCCTGAGTATCAGTGGGTGTATCTTATTTGCCAATAACACCCCGTAATCCAAAGAACTAACACTTGTTTTGCCCATATATAGACCAAAAAAAAGAAGTCTCATCTATTTTGATCTCACAACCTGAGGGGGAAAAAACCCCCACAAACTCAGAAGCTCAATGATAATGTTCACCATGTATAAACCAAGGGGAGCCTATCCTTCCTCTAAAGGACAGAGTTCTTCCCACTGGTCCTGAGGGACTGTTACCTTCAGGTACCCACAGTGAGGTTCAGGGCTGTGCCTGGAGAATGCTGGTGTGCGGCGGCGCCACCTGGTGTTGAAGGAAGAGAACGCTGCACAGTTCCACACCAAGATCTTCGAATCTCCTGCACACACCTTTCCATGGCTGCTGCTCCGGTCTGCTAGCAAGAAGCTTAAACAGAATCCTGCTCATCGGGGGATGTAAAGTACGGAAAATCCTTAAAAGTAAGCCCCGTTTGGGAGAGGAAGAGGCTGTACTTCCTGAGATTATGCTCCAGAGTATGAGGGTTCTGTGAAAGCCCTTCTAGTCTGCTAATAATAAATCATTCGTGGGGACTTGCTCACTGTGTGGGTGTCTCCCTGTACCACTTACGGGGCTCTAAGTCTTCCTTTTTAAGTTTATTCTGTGCTTCAGGACTTACTTTTACTTGTCCTAGAACAGCATTTTAGCTTATTTCTCTTCTCCCCGACGGGGCGTCCCAGAACACATGTGGGCAGGATCACTTGGTATACACATGGCCTCCCCTGGACCAAGCTCTCAGCCTCACAGGAGCCCTGACACTTCCAAACTCATGGAGGCATCCGATGGCTCCCCTCCCGCTCTGGCCCAAGGCCAGAGAGATCAGGATCCCCTTAGCACTTGCAGGACTTACTAAGGTTGGCCCTCACACCCTTGCACCTGCTGGGGTAGGTGTGTTTACCCACAGCAACATCTTCCAGGCCCTAAAACATTTTAGAGCCCCAGTTAAACCTCCCATCGCTACTGATCTAGACTTGGGTGAAAAAGAAACACAGCACTCTTAAGAAGAAATGTCTTCCTCTATTTTTTTTTTTTTTTTTTGCTTTTTGGATCACACCCAGCAACGCTCAGGGGTTACTCCTGGATCTGCACTCAGGAGTTACTCCTGGCGGTGCTTGGGAGACCATGTGGGTTGCTGGGAATCGAACCCAGGTCGGACGCGTGCAAGGCAAATGCCCTACCCGCTGTGCTATTGCTCCAGCCCCATGACATTACTTTTAATCCTACTTTTTAGTTTAGAATTCATTTTATGGAGCTGTATGTAATATTTGTGGTAGGTATCTGGTGGGAAGGTATAACATGGTTATCAGATGATCACATAATACTTATGACCTTTTTTTTTTTAACCTGTGTTGTTCAGGTTGGTTTGACTACCACAAATGCAGAACTAAGAGGATTCACAGACCAGAATCTCAGCCCAACAAAAGGTAAGGCCAGTTGAATATATATGTTCCACGATGAGCATGTATGAAAGTTCTGAGGGGCGGAGAGAGCTTTCTCTCCATCTCTCTGTGGCGCTGTGGCAGCTGGCGCTTTTCCAGCTTCCTTAATATCCGAGTCCTTCTTAGTGGTTATGGAATCACAGTAAAAAGCATATAAGTATTTAATCTTTGTGTTTGCTAGTTATTTTTCTGTGTCAAATACCCTTTTATGGGGGAAGTGATTTTTGCCAGGATTCTGACCTCGATGCACAATTCTCGGAGGATATTGTGGACATTGCAGTGTCTTTTCATCTGCATCTTTCAACAGTGTCTTTCCGTAGGGAGAGAGAAAACAAACTGAAACGTACGTGCCTGAGCTGATCTCTTGGCTTAAATACTCTGCTGGGGGAGAGAGCTATGGATTAAATAAATTTAAAAAATTACCTTATAGATAAAATTGTGAGATTATTAGCGACCTAAGCTGGATAACCTTATGGTAACCTTATGGGGTGGAGGGGTGTGAGTCATTCTCTCTTCCTTACTTTCTGTTTGGAATTTTCTAGTATGAAAGGCAGGAAGAGGGCTGGGGAGATGGTGCCAACGGCTTGAGTGCATGTTTGGCGTATGGGAGCCCAGGGTTGAATCCTGACACCAAATGGTCCCAGGAGCTTTCTCAGAGGTGGGTCTCAAGCAAGCAGCAGCTGGGGGTAGCCCCCTAAAGCTCACTGGGTGTGACAAAATAATGGAAGGGGGCTGGAGAGATAGGCCATCGGGTAGGGCGCCTGCAGAGAGAAGTCCATCTTTCTGTCCCCTCCCCCCACAAATCCAGCTTTATATTAGCACTGTAGCACTGTCCTCCCGTTGTTCATCGATTTGCTCGAGTGGGCACCAGTAACGTCTCCATTGTGAGACT